>JAKLNC010000388.1:4137-25957 GCA_022813145.1 Barbatosphaeria neglecta
TGCCTTGTTGTGGGCGGTTGGTGGTCCTGTTCGCCGCGCCGTGGGTTACGGTTGTGGTGGCCGCAGAAGTGCGGGCCTGCCCCCCCCCCCCCCCGCCAGGAACGAGTCTCTGGCCGGCCGTCCCACTGGCCGCGTCTATCAGGCTCATACGGCAGCTTGCAGCGAAGGGCGTAGAGGCAAATTCTGTAGCCCATCCGAGGCGAGGCGAGGCGAGGTGCGGCGTGGCCAGCGAGCCTGGAGCCCAGACGAGGTCGTGGGTTGGCAATACAGAGGGGGACAACCCCCAAGCAGCACTACCTGACCAACCCCTGAGCATAACCACCTGATAACCTCGTGCATACTCCGGCGGGCCCGCGCCGCGATACCGTCCAGTCGCAAGATGTGATCAGCCTGGGCTGCCAGGTCTCGGCTGCCTGCGCTCGTATCTATATCTTCCGCCCAAGACCAAGATCACACCCTATTCTCCCCTTAGCTTCATTGAGGAGAGGGAGGACGTGGGAGACGTCAAGCCCCCTCTCTTGAAATCACCGTAATGCCTCTTGTGCAGGCTGAATCATCCGGATGGCCTTCTCGACGCCTCCTCGCCTGCCCCCTATCTAGGCTTGCTTATGTCTCTTGAATCAGGCACGGGTGACACGAAGTGAATCCGTAGATAAGCTATCTATTTTTTGTCAAAGCTAAGAAGGAAAGAGCTGGCATGGTAATGCAGAAAGAATCTGCTACGTAATTCATCCATTGTTTTGTCAGAGTTAAGCAGCAAGAGTCCTGGAGTGCACGGACCACCAACCGGTCGTCACTGCCCAGTCAGTGCTTGTAATCGCCACCTCTTGCCAACCTTTGCTATTTACTAAATCCTTCTCAACCCAGGACGGCCCCGCGGCAATTACTCACGCTTCTCTTTACCTCTCCATCATTCCGTCATCATTCCATCTCGCCTGCTTTGGCACCACACTTCTCTTTTACGATCGTAACTTTTCAAACCCAGCAGCTTTTGCCATGTCGTCCAGCACGCACCAAGACGAGACCAGCACTGCCAGCCCTGGCCCGGCTGCTGCGGCTAGCGCCATGACGACTGCGACGAGCCACGGCGAGCCCAGCACGTCTGCGGGCGAGGAGATGCCGCTTGGCAGCGGCCCCAGCCAGAATATCAGTGCCACCTCTCCTATGGGCAGCCATCACAATGATGGCAACGGTAAGCTGGCGCACAAGAGCCAAGAGAACAATCAGGTGGAAGGACAACTTGCTGACTGCTTTTCCAGGCGGCGGCAATGGCCACCACAGCGCCACGTCCGCCAACCCTCCTGGTCTCAAGCGGAAGCGTCTGAATGGCAGCGAGGCACGGGCCGCGCGGAGCTCGAGTGCTCTCAATCGCCACCGCCCGGTCCTCAGCGGCGACGTGATAGATGCGCTTACTCCCTTTTTCGCTGCTCGTGCCGATGAATTGGTCATCTCCTGCTATGACGACTCCGTGGGAGCCAACGGCATCGCCCATGGCACGGCGGCCAATGGCATCACCCATGGCACGGCGGCCAATGGCATCACCCATGGCACGGCGGCCAATGGCATCACCCATGGCACGGAGCACAATGGCATCACCCAGGGCATGGAGGTCAACGGTATCACCCAGGGCACGGCGGTCAATGGCATCACCCAGGGCACGGCGGTCAACGATGTCACCCAGGGCACGGCGGTCAACGGTATCAACCAGGGCACGGCGGTCAATGGTATCAACCAGGGCACGGCGGTCAATGGCATCACCCAGGGCACGGCGGTCAACGATGTCATCCAGGGCACGGCGGTCAATGGCATCACCCAGGGCACGGCGGTCAACGGTATCAACCAGGGCACGGCGGTCAATGGTATCACCCAGGGCACGGAGGTCGTCAGCGTTATCCCAGGCCTGGAGGCCAACGGCATCACCCCTGTCCCGCCGGCGGCGCGCATGCACAACCCCCAGCGCAACATCCTCGCCATCATGAACCGACCGAACAGCCACTGCGACTTCGTCCTTATGGTATCGACTACCGTGCGCACGATCCAGATCTACAATCCCCTTAGCGATGGTAGCCAGGAAGATCACGTCGCCGTGATGAGGGACGCGATGAGGCTCTGCCGCGGCCAACTCGCGATCAATGACGCCGAGCACTACGCGATCTCTATCGAACCCTGCATCCGCGCTTCCAGCCCCGGAAGCAGCAACATCGCCGTGTTCGTTATGGCGCTCTACATCCTCGCCAACGAGGCCATCCCCAGCGCTGATCTCGACGAGGATCTCTGGCGCCCCATCTTGCTCTCGCTGGCTCGGCTCGGCCGTCTCGCGCCTGCGACCACCGTTGCCGACCTCGGCAGCTTCCTGCGGGGCGTGAAGGAAGCCGGCCGCATCATGGGCGGCGCCGCCACAAAGTTTAACACGAACTAACGGTGTCGCAGGGCAACAAAGCACATGTACGTGCTGTCCAGGGTGGCCGTGGCAATTCTCTTTTCGTTTTTGCCCTGCCTTCCCGATGTACCTGAGAGCCGGACGAAGCCAGAGAGAGAAGTGGGAAAGAGAACAGAAGAGGCACAGTATTACATAGCACTCAGCAACCTCGATCCGACACTTTCCTTTGCCTCCCCCAAAGTTCCTGCGAGCCGGACAAGGCCAGGGTGAGAGGGAAAAGGAGAGTAGGAAAGAGGCAGTACTAGATAGCACTGAGTAGCCTCAATCAGACACTATACCTTAGTACCTAGTAGGGCCAGCCTCTGGTGAGCAGTACATAATAAGCCCGGCCGTGCGATGTTCAATCGCTGCTCCATCCCATCAGGCGTAGAGGAGCAGTCTCTCCACGCTGCATCATCCCTCCAGCGCCCATGCGGAGATGGTTGCTGTGTGAGTGGGAGGAAGCGAGCTTATCCGAGGACGAGTGATCCCCTTGGACGAGGAATGGCCCCGGATGCCCCTCTAGCGAACGAAGGATGGCTAACCCAAGGACGAGGGATCCCTCCTCCCTGACGAGGGATGGCCCACCCAAGGATGAAGGATAACCCCCCTGGATTTTACGGATGGTCCCCTACGGACGACGGATAGCCGTTTGCCACTGTTGAATCGGTGAACTCCTCCTCTTGCTTGGGCACAATCACAGCTCATTCATAGGCAGCTTGCTCGCATTGTAGATTAGCTGAAGTCCAGTAACTAATTCATGCCAGCCAGGTCATTGGCCTGCCGGACTGAGCTAGTGATTTGTGAGCTTATATGCCTTCATATGATATGCCCCATCCTTATCTAATAATGGCCACGAGTCCAGTCTCTCCTCTCTTTTCTTTCCTCTCCTTACCAATCACCAAAACCATGGTTGAACCAGTGAATGGTGCCTCTGTGGAAGCTCCCGGAGCAAGACTTGCCCTTGGCCCTCCCCGATAATAATTTGGTAGCATGGCTGTACCTTTCATACCTAGTAGGCCTAGTGTTTGGTATTCTGGGTGCGCGTCACCATGCATATGCCAGGGACCCTGCCTTTGGTTGTTAATTAAGCTATTAACCTTCTAAATTCCCGATTGCTACTGCTACAAGTTTACCACTACACCGATTGTAGCGCCTAAGATCAGTTCCTTTGTTCTTTCTAACAAGAATTTGACCCCCATCAGCCCTTGTGAGGTTGTTATAACCCTTCCCTTGCTATTATATGCTGTCTATTTTTCTGTGCCCGTGACTTTAGCCTTCTGTGGGGGGCTTGGTTGCTTGGGCTATTGTGACTGGCTCATTCTGAATGTAGGCGGGGCACCATAAGGGAGCCCTCAGAAAGTGGGGGGGCAAATACCCATAGCCAACTTGGTCGATAGCGTTACATTTCATTGCATGCCAGGCACGCGTATTTTGCCCCACCTACCTAGACCTCTTAGCTAGGCACCTATCTAGAACTCTAAGCCAAGCGTCCGCTTTACACTTTCTCTTCCTATCTTCTTATTGAATGATGATTCACCCCAATTCCGTATGCCTTTCTGCATCTGCCATATGCGATACATCTTCCAATTCCAGGAGCACCAGGACTGCCGGGCTTTCTTCCAATGGACCATCTACGGTTAGGCCTGATTGAGGGCTTGCCCATTGGCAATGGCATCGACGTCTTTCGTTCCCAGTTCAGAGAGGAAGGGTACTCGTCCGCTTCGGACGCGCTGGCACGAATGGACCTCACCGGCAAGTTCAACCGCCCACTTCGTTGCCTATGGCAGCAGGAATCTCCCGTCTAGGCACCAGTCCTCTGACTTGCTTCTCTAACGCTCGGTTGCCTGCAGCCCTCCGAAAGTATATAAGCTTCCTCTTCTATTCGCTCTCAATCCTCCCTGCCGCGGGGCGACTGCCCTCGAAAATAGGCCTCGACGGCACTCTGAGAAATGATCTCCAGGAACTCGGCACCGCAGTTTTCTCGGACGACTTCAACTTTGACAGCGTCAAGCCACTCCTCGCGGCCGCTCTCGACAGCTCCATGCCCGACGGCGAGATCTGGCAGCGGGCCTATGAGGCCGCTGTTGAGCTTACGCCGCCCCCCGAGATAGCAGCATCGCCAAAGATCAAGTGGCAGACTCCGCATCTCCGCAACACGGGCAGTTTCGCCAACTCGTCCGAGTACCGCAAGCACGTCGATAGGGTGTTAGAGGAGGAGCTCGGCCCCGTATACGTCGACATCCTCCACTTCCACGAGGCCTTTTTCGGGCGCGTGGCAAACCTCGAGGCGGCGTCCGCAGCAGTCTTTGCCGAGTGCAAGGACGCGGCGGGCGCAGCGGGTGGCCGCCCCTTCTATCGCGACGGTTGGGCTGGGTGGCCTAACGACGCGCAGCAGGATAAGGTTTTGAAGTGGCTCTCTCAGCTGAGCGACCAGATAGCAGCTCTGTCGGAGCCTTACATGGCCCGTCCGGCGCGCCGACGGAGGCTGGTGGCTCGGCCAAATAAGCCGGTTGGCGGTTCGACGAGGCTACGGAAGCTGGACGTCGGCTTTGTGAGAAATCCTGCAGCGGAGATCTCGAGTTACACGTGGGATCAGATCCTCGTCGTCGGAGAGCTGAAGAGCAACCGAGCCGTCGACATGCATTCGACGACGTGGCTCGACTTGGGCACGTACGCCAGAGAGGTCATGGCGGCCCAGGCCACCCGGCGTTTTGTGCTGGGCTTCACCATCTGCGGGCCCCTCGTTAGGGTCTGGGCCTTCGACCGCCTGGGCGCCATCGCCTCTGAGCGGTTCGACCTCAACGAAGACGGGCAGCGGCTCGTTCATGTGATTCTCGGCTTTCTCTGGATGGACAACGAAGAACTCGGCTTAGACCCTACCATCGAGCTGGAAGAGGATGGGAGATCGGTCGTCAAGATCGAGCGGGAGGGACGGACCGAAAAGCTCGTGGTCGACTCTACGATTCGGCGAACCCCCTGCATCGCCGGTCGTGCCACCACCATCTGGAAGGCTCACGTCGAGGAGCCATTGCATACGCCGCATCCCGCACCCCATGTAGCGCGTACGCCGGTTATCATCAAAGACTCGTGGCAGTATCAGGAACGCGACGAGGAGGGAGAGCTACTGCGAGAGGCTACCGAGAAGGGAGTGGTCAACGTGGCTCGATACTATCATCACGAGACCGTGCGGATCGGTGGGACGAAAGACGATGTTCTAGGGAATGTCCGCAAGGACCTGGACGTCACAACCGCTGCGAACTACCGCTCGAATCACTCGTGCTCATCGCCAGGCCCGACGGACAGCGCGCATCCGCTGCCTAACCGAGTGCACCGACGTGTTATTGTTTGCGACTATGGCCGGCCTATTTACGAAGCGAGCTCGCCGTCGGCCCTCCTCGCCGCGCTGGCAGACTGCGTCAGGGGTCACGAGTCTCTGTACAACGCGTGCATTCTTCACAGAGACATCTCATCCAACAATCTGATGATCAACGAGGACGGAGATCCGATCCGGGCCGGGACGGCGCCCGGGACGCGGAGCGAAGACGAAAGCAGCGGTCGCGCACCTTGGCGGGGATTTCTGATCGACCTCGACCTCGCCATTCGGATGCCCCGAGATGCCCCGTCTGGAGCCAAGGGCAAGACCGGCACGAGAGTCTTTATGGCGATCGGCTTGCTTCTCGGCGAGCAGCATTCGTTCATGCACGATCTCGAGTCATTCTTCTGGGTCCTTTTCTGGATATGCATTCACTACGAGGGCCCGGGCAAGGGCAGAGTGGTGCCGGAGTTCGATCAGTGGAACTATTTCACAGTAAAGAACTTAGCGTGGATGAAGCTCGGCGTCGTATCGGAGGAGGCCGTATTCGTGGGGGTAGCCACCGACAACTTCTCGCCGTATTATATGCACTTGGTCCCGTTGCTGAACGGGCTCCGTAACGTTGTTTTCCCCGACGGCAAGTCGTGGAAGCGGGAAGACGAGAAGCTCTACTCTCAGATGAGAGACTTACTCCTGTATTATAGTACCTAGATATCATATCTCGCCAGCAGTGAGTAGCGCACGAAGACTTTCTCACTAAGAATCAACACCAATCGTCTCTTCTGCTGCTCCTAGTCGAAATATAAGGTCGTGCCGTCAGACAGCCGTATCGCGTCTCTCCATGAACAGCATAGCCAGCCTAGCAGTGCTGGCGACAATACTTAAGACGTCTTACAGGCCGAGGTCCCCCCACACAGTCGGGCCCCCAGAAGAGAAGGAGTGCGGCTAAGAAGATGCGCTGACAACCGACGGGCGAGCATCTCCCTTCGCCCAGTGGCACGTCTAACCTCTGGTGCCTGCCTCGTCGCGAGCCCGGACGACGTAGGAGCGACCTCACCATCCTCCAGGGATTCTCCTCGAGGATCTTCAACATCGGGAACGGCGCCTAGTCCCTGACGGCAAATGCGGCCAAGGTTCTTGGCCAGCTCTCTTGCCGGGGGCCCGTCGCTATAAGAAAAAGTAAGTTCAGTCTTGGTGCTGCCCTGACGCAAAGCAATCCAGACTCCATATAACGCAAGCAATTCGGATTCTTACTCCTTGGACCCCAGCTCGGTCGGCCTTACTCTGGGCTAGCGATCTCTGGCTCTTTGGACGCGCTGCCACAAACCAGCGCGCGTTCCCCGCGAGGGCTAAATAATCAGCGGTGTGCCTAAGAAAGGGCCGGTCTTGGGCTGACGCAAGAAGCCCCTCTTCCGAGAGCAGTCAGAAATTGTGACAAAGGCTGGTATTCAAGGCTTGGAGCTAAATAACCTCGATTCAGCTAATACTTTTTCAAGGTTTGATACGGCAGAACGAGGTGCATGTATAGACGTGATTAAGCATATGATCACTTAAGGTCATATGCTAGGCGCATGGGCTATTAGCAAACATCATCCTTTATAGCGCATGCTTTAGTTATCTCTTCCTTTTTCACTTTTGGAATCAATTAACTTTTTCTTGTCTTCTTCTCTTAGCACTTCTTACCATATTAACAGTAGCAATAACTTTTTAGCCAGGAGTGGCATTTTTCGCTAACTCTCCTAAACAAAACAGTCAATACCTCCAGCACCAAACCAGTTACGCAACATTCACGCAGCTCTAAGGAGCTTAACTCTGCGGAGTTTTAGCTATTTGTGGTCTTCCTATTTGCGGCCTCTTTTTTTTGCCGTTTGTAGCCTCTCTTTTCCTTTCCTTTCTTCTCCCTTTCTTTTCTTTTCTTTCCTTTCTTTTCCACTCCTTTCCTTTCTTTCCCTATTGTTGTTATTTCCGCAGTTTTTCCTCCCTTGTAACTGCTTAACACTAGGCAATTATTTTCTTTCTCTTCATCTCTTTTTCTTCTTTTTTATCGTTTTCAAGGTTTCCCTTTTTTAATAGCTGCTTAACACTAAGCAGTGATCTTCCTTTTTCCCTTTCTCTTTCTCTTTTTAGTTTATCTTCTTTTTGTTTCTTTCCTTTTCTTAATTAGGCTTTTCTTTAAATAACACCATTTAATGCGTTGATATTTAAGCCAAGTAACGCTACTATAATAGACACTCTTTTACTAACCAATAGACCAAATTTAGCACATATGCCTAAGAATATTTACCGCGAATGTAACGCTAAAGGCAAGCTACCTAGCTAGCCTTGCTTACTTATGCAAGGCAGCAAGTAGCCTGTGCGCAAGCACCTATTTATCTTCATATATTTTAGCAGCAGTGCATTTTAGCGATCTCTCTCTCTCTTCTTTTTCTTAATCAATCAAAAGAGTCTCATCACAATTATCTATCATTTGCGCGCGTTGCTTTTCTGTAGGAAGCCGGTGTCACGGTTAACAATAGCATTCGATAAGAGAAGCGAAGAGAGGGCGGCAATTAGCTTGATTTAACGATATTTTATGCATCTAGCATGAAGTTATATGTAAGAGTCTAAGTTACTAATGCTAGTAAAAGCTAAAAGAGAAGTCCTCTTGTAGCTTATTGCTGCTTAAAGCTTATGTTGCTGCTTAGTTCTTATGTTGCTGCTTGAAGCTTATTAAGCTTTTATAAGAGGCTTTGAAAGGCAATGAAAAGCTAATGCTAACAAAAGCTTAGCCAAACTTTTCTCTGAACGAGAATCGGTGTAGGCTCGCGCGCATGAGACGTTAATAATACTATTACTACTACTACTGCATTTGCTACTTTCGGTTTTTTTAACAACAACGAATAACTTCTTCTTTTCTTCTTTGTGTTTAATTTCGATACTATTGCCTTATGCATCTTACAAGTCCAGCTTGCTAGCTTAGCAAGCTAAGCGCTTCTGCTCACCAGCCTTTGTTATCTTCTTATGCAAAGAGGATTTCACTTGTCTCCTTGCTATGTGTCTCTTCTTTTAGAACGAATTTCGTTGTAAAGAAAAACCATAGCGTTTGCAAGGCGTGTTTCTTTGTTGTTAATCTAGTTTATAAAGAAAGGGTTATATGCCCTAATCTCTTAAGCGAACTTCGTCCAGATCTTTTAACCTATTCTTAGCAAGATAATGGCTAAAGCTTTAAGCTACAGCTTTATTAAACGGCTAATAACTATGCACTATTGCATATGCTAAATTAACATTAAGTTTGTTTAAAACACACTAATCCTTAGCTTGCCGGTTAATCCTTAGTTAATCTTTAAATAATCTTCGGTTAATCCCCGGTTAATACTCGGTTAATCCCCGGTTAATACTCGGTTAATACTCGGTTAATCTTCGGTTAATCTCCGGTTAATCTTCGGCTAAGCTGCTACTTACTAGCTAATTTTTGGTTTGCTAAGTAGCTAGTTAAGTTGCTGTTAGCGTAGCTAGCACTTGTAGCAGTGCTTGCACATTAGCCCTTCCCCATGCAATTAAAACTTTGCTGCATTAGCTAGTAAGAAAAAAAAAGAAGAAAAAAAACTAAAGTTGTTAAGCGAGCTTAAATAATGTTGGCATTAGCTTTTCATTACCTTTTAAAGTCTTTCAAAAAAGCTTAATAAGCTTTAGGCAACAATATAAGCATTAGGTGTTACGAATTTAAGATTAACACGTAAACCTCGCACTTATAACGAAAAAGCGATGTAAAGTGGCAATAAACAATCCAAATTGGGATGCTTTAGTAAGTTTTTAACAAAGCATTAACAAAGTTGCAACAACGCTATGGCAAAGTAAAACAACGAAAAGCAACGCGCGTAAATAATAAACGATTATTGTGTTAAACTCTCTTTTTATTAAGAAGAAGAGAAAGAAAGAAAGATCACTAAAATGCATTGCTGCTAAAATACACGAAGTTAAATAAGTGCTTGCGCACAAGCCACTTGCTGCCTTGCTTAAGTAAGCAAGGCTTGCTAAGTAGCTAGCCTTTGGCGTTACAATGCCTTACATTTAAAATTTGGTGTCTTTACTAAATAAGTTGCTTAATCTGCATAGCCTCCGTTTTATAACTGTTCTCTTTTACTGCTTTAGCATTCCTAATGCTTATTCTTGTTACTTAAGCTTAGAGAATGTTTTAGCAGTGTTTGCTAGTGTTACAACCTAACTGCAAAAACAAGGTAAAGTAATGCTTGCTTAGAACAATAAAGGAGCAAGTTGTAAACAATTACAAGTTGTGGTTAATAAGGCGTGGTAGCTAAGGAACCATGCTTAAGATTAACCGCTGTCTTTCTTCTTTTTAAGCTTTTAGATAGCGTTCCAGCTACTTTTATATATATGCATATGAATGGTTTAAGAATTGGTGATAATCCCGCAACCCACAAGTAACTCATAAGCAACCTATGGTTGCTTATAGGTTAACCTTTGGTTAACTTGTAGGTAACCCATAGTTACCTTTAAGTTACTTTAAGTTATGTAACACCTTACATAATCTAAACCTTGCATTTTTCATTTGTAACATAATACCCCTTTTTCTAAGCTAAAGTTTTTTTAGTCTTCTTTTTTACTAAGTTTTCTTTGTTATGTTTGTGCGTTTTTTTTAATCCTTTTTTTGTTGTTTTAACCTCTTTTATGCTTTTAATTAATTAGAGATTAAAGTTATGTTGTGTTTTGCATGTTATAATTAAGGCATTAAGTGTGTATAGTTAAAGGATTTAAAGTTTTGTACTTAGAAATGCAAGGAGTGCATGCGGCGTTTTACAAAGTGTGATAGAACAAAAGTTTCCATGTTAAGTTATATGTTGCTTTTATCTTTTGTTCTTGTTATCTTATATTAATCTTGTTTTAATAATAGGGTGGTTGTTGTATAAAGATTAAAAACTGGAGTGTAAAAAGGAGAAAGCTTGTGCTAAATTAATGGTGTTGGCAGTAAAGGTAAACTAGCTGCATAAACAACGAAAGTTTTTAAAGAAGCAAATACTAGCCTTAATAAGGGTAAAAATAAATGCGTTGTTTTAAGAGAAGGTTTAAAGGGCTTTTCTTAGTAAGTTGTTATAGCTAGAAAATCTTAGGAAAGGTGTCCTTAATCTTGGTTCTTTTAATTTTATTGTTTTAAATTTTATCTTTCCTTTTAAAAATGCTGCTTTAAGTATTGCTAGAAAAGGTGCTAGGTATTTTAAAGGTTTGTAATAGGTTTTTAGGTGTTTTTTTCTTCTTTATAGCTTTTTTATCTAATTAGGTATTTGCTATGTTCTTGGTATTTTTGGTGGTTTTAAATTGCTTTTACTTTGTATTCCTTAGGGTTTTTTATTTCTATTGTTATTTTAAGAAAATGCTTAGATTTGTTACTTTAAGGAGTGATATATAGAAATGTAAGTAAATATTTATTGTTGCAAGTAACTTAAGTTTGTAGTTAACATCCGAAATTTTTCGCGCAATCTTAAACAGTCCAAGTTTCTTGTAATTTAACTTATTGCTTAGTTGTTTAGTTTTAATGTTTTTGCGTAACAAATATACATAATTTCCCTCTTTTAAGGCTAGTTCCTTTATGTAACGCCGAAGGCTGGCCACCTAGCGAGCCTTGCTTACTTAAGCAAGGCAGCAGGTGGCCTGTGCGCAGGCACCCATTTAACTTCGTGTATTTTAGCAGCAGTGCAGTTTAGTGATTTCTCTCTTTCTCTTCTTCTTAATCAAGAGAGACTTACCACAACAATTAACCATCGTTCGCGCGCGTTGCTTTTCGTTGTTTTATTGGTAGCAACAACTCAAGACTGGTAGCCTCAGCCTCGGTGCGTCGTCTACTAATTTTTCTTCTTTTCGTCACGCCGCCGCTTTTGCGTGCTGGCCAACTTCTTTTCGTCGCGCCGCCGCTTTCGCGCGCTGGCCGATATCTTTTCTTCTTTTCGTCACGCTGCCGCTCTTTTGCATGCTGGCCGACCTTTTCCTCCCTCCTTTGCCTCTAGCTGCCAAGGCAGCCATCAAAAATCAGGCGCCAACTTGAAAGCAGGCACCAGCCTGCATATATTCTCCCTCTTCCGCCCTCTCCTCCTATTCTAATCACTTCTCTCCTCCACTCTTCTTCTCTCCTCCACTCTTCTTCTCTCCTCCTCTCTTCTTCTCTCCTCCTCTCTTCTTCTCTCCTCCTCTCTTCTTCTCTCCACTCGTCTCCGCGCCATTGGCGCTGACGCATTTGGCAATAAGCAAAGCAACAAGCGAAACGACAAGCGAAGCGTCATTCGAAGCCAACAAGCAAACCAAAGCTGCGCCGACGGTTTGCATTAATTTGCGGCCACCAGCTTAATTAGCAAACATCGAAAGAGCTAGCGCGCCTCTCTTACCAAGGTTAAAGCCTTAGCGCCTGGACAAGCAGCTAACATGCAAAGCACTTAGCTATGTTAGCTATTCCATAAGCCGCAATTCAGATCATTGCTTTCTTTGCAAACCACCCTTCCAAAAGCTCAAAATTTCCTCTTAAGGCCCTTGCTAACATCCAAGACTTTGTCAATTTAATCTTTTAAGACTAGCGAGTTGTTAATATCCTAGCCACAACAAGATAAACCAAACAAGCCCAATCCTTGCTGCCAAAGCTGTATAACAAACGCTGGATAGCTAATAACGATTTATTGCGGCAAATAATTGTTTGGGTTTATGCAAATGTTACAAAGCTAGCTATATAACAACAATTAGCCTAAGATAATGCCATCCCACTACAAGCGGCTTAACGTAACGCTATTCCAGCTTAAGTAATAACGATAGCATTAAACTTAGCAGCTTTAGCTTTACTAAATCTAACTCTTAATATAAATAACCTGGCATTTACAAGCATTTACAACCAACCATAGTTTGACAAATCTTTAGCTTTTTGCAACCAGCCTTGGTTTAACAGCTCCACGCACACCTCATTAAAACCTCTCCTTATTCGAGCAATTTCGACGCGCACAAGCCCTCCTCTACAGCTTTTAGCCTTACTTGCCCCTTAGCAAGCAGCCACACCTTCCTTGCAACAAAAGGGTTTTGGCAAGTTCTACAAAGTAATGTTAACAACTTTTAACAACTTACTTTTACTAAGCTTGTTCCTAGAGACTATTAGCCCTTACTCGTCACGCATAAACCAACCTGCCCCTTAAGTGTTAATCACTACCTCTTTTCCTAATTACCAAGCACAGTTAAGGCTTCATTTTCCCCTTAGTTTACAACCCATTAAGCAGTTAATCAAGGTCCTAAAGCCAAAGCCACCGCTAGCTCCAAAGAAGAACTTAAATGCAAAAAAGCGTTAGTGTTAAAGCAACCAATCCCCCTTTTTTAGCAACTTAACTATTTAAGCCATAGCTACTATTGCAAGCTAAGACTATCGTTGCGTAAAAGTACTAGCCAAGCTTACTACTACAACTCTAGACGTAACATTAACAAATTTACCCCACCTACTGCTACCAATTAATAAGCAAATCCAAATACTAACGCCTTTACTTGTTAACAACGCCCAACATCAACAAACGATTCACAACAACTACAACAACAACAAGCCACAACAACAATCTAAAAATCAACAACTTGTTAACAACTAGCAAAACAACATAATAAGCAACAATGATGGAAATAACAAAGCTAATTTGCTTGCCTTGCCGCCGCCTCCTAGTCTTTAAAATAACCTAATGCGTCTTAAAAACCATAAGCTTGCTAAGCTCGTTGCTTAAACCATTGCAGCCACAATAGCCCAAATGCAAGGCAACAATAATAACAACATGGTTTATACTCTTATCAACCGCTATAAGGAGCCCATCGCTTAAGCGCTTGACAATTACAACTTTTGTTTTTTGACTTATGGTTGGCAAATTACTAATATTGGCTATTTTTACCTTAGTTTGGACACTAACAATAAGTTTACTTATATTAGCAAAAACCACTATTAGCTAAACGTTAACCTTTTTATCAAATTAGTCTAATTAAACAACATGTTAGCCGCCTATCAAGCTATCATTGTTAAAAACCTTGGATCCCTTTTCAAAGGTCCAGCTGCTAAATGGTTTATAGGCTAGCTAACCAAAGATAACCACATTTATTTAAAAGAAAACATCCAGCACTAGTACACAGCCTTAACTAACCAATTCCAAATGCCTATATTGGTTGCTATAGCTAAGCTAGCTAGTTTCCAATATACCCAAGCTAACATTGTTAATGGCATCCCTTTCTAATCATTTGCCATAAAGGTTGCTTGCTACAGCAAAGCTATGCAAATCACTAACAACACGGCAATCCTAATGCAAATTCACAATGCCCTTTACCCTAACCTGCGTTGGCTAATCCTTGCTCCCTAGGTTAGCCTATGCATAGACAAGTTTTTCAACATTATTAATAATTATCTTTGCAGTTACAGCGATTATCTACGCCCTTCTTTAGCCATTCCTAACAGTTTTTAAGCCCATAAACATCGACTCCTTCCAAACGTTCCCGAGGCCCCAAACCTTAATAAGCCACAAATGCTAACAATTAACAGTTATTTCGCCAAAAAAGAAAAAGCTAAATTTGCAAGCAATAAGGCTAATTAAGGTAGCTTTAGCTATAAAAAATGTAGCAAATATTAAGGCTAAAGCAGCAGCGGTTTTTAAAACAACTATTGCAACAAATACCACCCTAGTTTTTGCCAAAACTACTAAGCTAGCTCACGTCCCAAAAACAACAAACGCAATTAGCGTAACAATTAAAACAACTAATGTTAAAGCTAAGGTGGTTTCTTTACAAACTCTAACAACAACTAACGCAAAGGTTGTTACGGTTTGAACCGTTACATAACAGGTAACCCCGCACCCTAATGAGAAAGGCGGTGTTTGTTAGTGCAATTACCGCATTAGGGAAGTTGTGTTATGGTTTTGCGCGACCATCACTATACCTTCACTTAAGTGTTACTAAAGTTGCGTGTGACTTGGCGTAACCTTAGACACACTTTTCTCCTCTTTTGGAGGAAGCTATGGGATATAAAGATACTATAAGAATAAAGCATTGCTTTTTTAACATGATAAATGGTTTTGTAGTGGTTAATCCCAAGCATGGTTTCTTAGCTACCACGCCTTATTAATTATAATTTGTAATTGTTTGCAACTTGCTTCCTTGTTATTTTAAGCAAGCATTATTTCACCTTGTTTTTACAATTAGGTTGTAATATGTTAACCGCTTTTATTTAACTAACGAGCTAGCAAGTTACCAGATAATATTTATAATTAGCCCTTTTAACTCTCCTAATTAGTATAATAACAACTTTTACAAATCCAAATCATTGCAAGCCTTAAGCTTTAACTTTTAGCCTAACTTAATTAAAGAACTTGCTTTTAGTTTTTATTAGTTACAACTTGCCGAAATGTTTGCTGGAGCTTAGTCCACCTTTAGCCTTGCCGCTAGCTAGTACGCTTGCGTGCTTAACAAGAAGGTTCTTAAACTTTTAGTTCTTAAGGAGTATAATAGAAGCCTAAAACTATTAACCTTATTTTTAAACAAGCTACAAGTTTACCTTATGGAAACTAGCATTACAAAAAAGATAGCTATTTTAATTGCAAGGTTTTAACTAACGAGGAAGGCTAAGGATTAGTATAATGCATTGCTAAAGGAAAACCTAAATGAAGAAAATAAGGCAATAGCTAATATAAAAGAACTATTTAGCAGCATTGCTAGCTTTTAGAAGCGTTTTATGGCTATTTTTAAATTTACTAATGTGGGTTAACAAGCTAAGGCAAGCCTAAAGCAACTAAAGCAAAAAACGTTCGCTGCCAATTACGTTGCTAAATTCTAATAACTAGCTATGCAGCTTAACTTTAATAATAACAACGCTTTAATGGCCTAGTTTTACTAAGGACTAAAAGAAGCAATTAAAGATTAACTATACAAAATAAACCGACCTAAGAAGTTTTTAAACTATATTAACATGGCTATATGCATTAACTAGCGCTTATAAAAACAATAGCAAAAAAAAAAGGGAAAAGCACTAGAAATAAACGCTTGCTAAAATTAAAGGAACTAAGCCTAGCGTTTTAGGCTTTTAGCTTAGCCTTATTAATTAACAACACATAAAATGCACTTTAAGCTTATAAAGCTAGGCATAACCCTTACGCAACAAAACAATGAAAAGTTTATAAGGAAATGTTTTAACTGCAACAAAACAGGTTACTAAGCTTGCAATTGCTAATAGCCTTAATAGCAACGCACTTCCTTTAATGGAAAAACGCACCCAATACTTAAAAATTAACGCTTTTAAGCCGCACAAGCTACTAAACTTACCAAATAACTTAGCATAATGGAAACACACTACAAATAAAACTCCCTAAAACAACCCTAACCAACTGTAACCAAAATGCATTATTTGCGCTTTTCCTTAAGGTAATTATGGCAAGTGCAATTTTGCAATAATTGTAAAGCATAAAAACAACGGAAAAAGAAAAGGCAAATTTAACAATCTACTATTTAAGCTTTATTATTATACAACCTTTTACAACTAAAAGATAGCAGCTTAAAAGACAAAAAAAACGAGTTTGTCGCTAGGCTTGCTATGTGGCTAGTTATAAAAATTAAAGGAAATGTAACTAAAGACAATTGCCTTTTTTTTTAATAATGGCAAGTGCGTAATGAAATGGTAAAAAGATAATATAAGATAAATATAAACAAAGGTTTAACAAACCTAACTTGCTTACAACCCCCAAACCAAACAAAAGCGCGCCTAATTTTGGATGGCTATACTAACTATATCCTTTAAATAAGAATGGCCTTAATAGCCTAAGGTTTGCAAGGGTAAGCACCAAAGAAAGTTAAAAGTCCCTTTCGTTACTTACCATAGGAAAAAATTACAAACTTTGCCTCTTTAAAACTTTAGAACATAAGCATATTGCATGGATTTATTATCTTAGGAATTACTACAAACCCTATATGCAACTTAAGGCAATTTACAACTTTTAGCTTTGGAAAGGACTTGCGCTTTTTATTTATTAACCTTTATATAAAAAGGAGTTTATTAATTGGCAACGCACCCAAGAATATGCTAAAAACACAAAGTATGCAACAACCTTTGCTTTTAAAAGCATTAATAATTGTGCTTTATGCAAAAAAACGTACAATAACCTATTTAAGGCTTAAAACTAGCTTAATATTGCTAAGGCATTATATAAGGAAAACCACAACGTTAAAAACGCCACCATTTAGCACTTACGCCAAAAATAACAACAACTTACCTAGCTAATTTGTAACTAAGATTACTAGCTAAACTTTTTGGCAAAGTGGGGGATTTAAGGACATAATTACACCCCCTTAACAATGTAATGAGCAACATGAAAGTGTCTTAAAAAACTAGTTACAAAGGATTAACACATAAATTTAAAAGAAAAAGCGTTGGAGTTTAGCCTTATAAAGCAATTTGTAGGAAATGACGAAAAACAAGCTAGCTAGGTGGCTGCATTTCTTATTTGCCGCTTTACGCCCAAACAAGTTTGAAAGCTTACGAAGGAAGGCATACGGTTTGCTTTTTAGGCATATAACATTAATGGCATACCTTTTAAAGAAATGGCTTTAAGAGATGGCCATAAATATAACAAAGACACTAAAATGTTTGTTAAAAACGCCTTAGATTTAGAAAACGATAAAAGTTGCTTATAAAGGGATAACATGCAACATAATAAACCTTGTCTTTGCAAATAATGAAAAAAACAAGAACTTAGCTAAAACTAAGGGTTTAGTTAAAAAGAAAGTGGATTAATGCCTTAATTAATAACAAGGCTAACTGCAGCTATATTTACCCATGTTTAGTTAATAAGCTAAGATTGCTATAGCAATACAAAGACACGCCTTACCAATTAACAAACTTTAAAAGAAACAATATAACCTACAAAAACAAATAAGTTGTTTGTAAAAGTTCTTACACTTACCTATAAATACTAAGATATAAAAGCATTTTTATACTTAATATTACTTTTGCATTACAAGGAATAATGCTAAAACAAGACTAGCTATAAGAAAAAAACCTTATAATTAATTAGGTTACTAGCTAACTGCATTAAAGCAAATAACACTTAGTGCAAAACCTTAATACCAAGCTTTTATTTGCAACAACCATAGCAAGATTGCAGCTTACAAAAGGGCAAGATAATACGCCCTTTTGTTGCAGTAATTGGTTAAAAGCCTATAACAAGCTACCACACAAACAAGATAAAGTCTAATTTCTCTTCTTAATAAAAGAAACATTAAATATAATCGGAATTAAACAAGTTTTAGATAAGTACTTACAAAAGTATCCCTAGCTATTTAAAGATAAAGCTAACATTAGCCTTTTTAAACATTCACAATAAAACCATAAGATACCCTTAAAACCTAACACTTACCCACCATTTATAAAAATATATTCGCTTAATGAAAGCAAGCTTGTGGCACTAAGACGATACCTTAACGCAAACCTAAAGCAAGAAACTATTTAGCCTTTAAAGTTATTAGCTAAATTTCTTATTGCTTTTATACCTAAGATAAATTAAAAAGGAAAGCAAAAAATGACACTTACTAGCAAATTAAAATGGTAACTAGTTATTAACTATTAAAAATTAAACAATATCACTATTAAGAATTAATACTCCTTGCCACTTATCCTTAAAATATAAGATTAACTTAATAAGGCATAATGGTTTATAGCCTTAAACCTTAAAAACGCTTATAGTTTTATTTATATAAAGAAAGGAAAGGAATAAAAGGCCGCTTTTTAAACTTAATACGGTTACTATAAACCCACCATTATGCTACTTAAGCTAACTAATGCCCTTACTAGCTTCCAAGAAATAATTAACCATGTTTTTTAAAAACACCTTAATTTCTTTATAATCGCTTATTTAGATAATGTCTTTATATATTTAAAGACTTTAGAAGAACATTAGCAATATATACACGCCATTTTGGAAAAACTTTAAAACGCAAATCTCTTACTTAGCGTAAATAAAAGCAAGTTTTACATATAAAAAGTTAATTTCTTAAGATGCATTATTAAGCTTAGAAAAATAAAAATGCAAAAGTTTAAGCTTATAATAGTAAAAAATTAGCTAATGCTTATTACAATGAAAGATGTGCGTGCCTTTTTAAAATTCGCTAATTTTTACCAACAATTTGTTTAAAACTATAGTAGTTTTGCAAAACCTTTTATAAACCTTATAAAGAAGGACGTAAACTTTCGCTAAATGAAAGAAACCTAATTAGCCTTTAACCACATTAAAAATGCAATGTTATTTAACTTAATCTTTAAAGCACCAAATCTTTATTTACCTTACAAAGTTAAGACAAATGTGTTAAACTTTACTATAAGAAGACAACTTGAATAAAGAAATAATAAAAGATGGCTATATCTTATAGCATTTTTCTTATACAAATTCAACAAAACATAAATAAACTACTTTATTTATAACAAAGAACTTATAGCCATTATATACGCTTTTAAGGAATAAAATATCTATCTTAAAAGGGCATAACACCCCATTACCATATACTTAAATTATTAAAATTTAGTACACTTTACAACTACAAAACAACTTAATTAACAACAAACAAAATAAACTAAAAACCTTGCAAAATTTAACTTTTAAATTTTTTACAAAAAAGGAAAACTAAATAAAAAAGCGAACATTTTAAGTCGAAGATTAAATGCAAAGTTTAATAGAATTTTAAAGCTATAAGCTTTATTAGCTTTTAAAGATAAATGTTACGATTTAAACCATCACGTAACAAGTAACCCCGCACCCCAATGGGAAAGGCGGTGTTTGTTAGTGCAATTACCACATTAGGAAGTTACATTATGGTTTTACACAACCATTACTACACCTTTACTTAAGTATTACTAAAGTTACGTGCAACTTATTGCAACTTTAAACACACTTTTCTCTTCCTTTAAAAGAAGCTATGGTATATAAGGATACTATAAGGATAAAGTATTGCTCCCCTAACATAATAGATAGTTTTGCAGCGGTTAATTCCAAGCATGGTTCCTTAGCTACCACGCCTTATTAACTACAATTTGTGATTATCTGCAACTTGCCCCCTTGTTGTTCCAAGCAAGCACTATCTTATCTTGTTTTTGCAGTTAGGTTATAACATGTTAACTGCTTTTATTTAACTAACAAGCTAGCAAGTTGCTAGACAATATTTATAACTAGCCCTTCCAACTCTCTTAATTAGTATAATAGCAACTTTTATAAATCCAAATCATTGCAAGCCTTAAGCCCTAGCCTTTAGCCTAACCTAATTAAAAAACTCGCTTCTAGTTTTCATTAGTTATAACTTGCCAAGATGTTCGCCAAAGCTTAGTTTACCCCTAGCCTTGCCATTAGCTAGTATGCTTGCGTGTTTAACAAGGAAGTTTTTAAACTCTTAGTTCTTAAGAAGTATAACAAAAGCCTAAAACTATTAACTTTATTTTTAAACAAGTTACAAGTTTACCTTATAGAAACTAGCATTATAAGAAAGATAGCTATTTTAATTGCAAGGTTTTAACTAATAAAAAAGGCTAAGAATTAGTATAATACATTACTAAAAGAAAACCTGGATAAAGAAAATAAGGCAATGGCTAATATAAAAAAACTATTTAGTGGCATTGCTAACTTTTAAAAGCATTTTACAGCTATTTTTGGATTTATTAATATAGGTTAACAAGCTAAGGCAAGCTTAAAGTAACTAAAGCAAAAGACGTTTATTATTAACTACGTTGCTAAGTTTTAACGGCTAGTTATGCAGCTTAACTTTAATAATAACAACGCTTTAATGGCTTGGTTTTATTAAGGACTAAAAAAAGTAGTTAAGGATTAACTATACAAGATAAACTAACCTAAAAAGTTTTTAAACTATGTTAACATAGCTATGCACATTAATTAGCGCTTATGGAAACAACAGCAAAAAAGGAAAGGAAAAGCATCGAAAATAAACGCTTGCCAAGATTAAGGGAACTAAGCCTAGCGTCTTAAGCCTTTAGCTTAGCCTTATTAATTAACAGTGCATGGAATGCACTTTAAGCTTATAAAGCTAAGCATAACCCTTACATAACAAAACAATAAAAAGTTTACAAGGAAATGTTTTAATTGCAATAAGATAGGTTACTAGGCTTATAATTGCTAACAGCTTTAATGGCAACGCACCCCTTTTAATAGGAAAATGCACTTAGTACCCAAAAATCAACGCCTTTAAGCCATATAAGCTACCAAATTTACTAAACAACTCGGCATAATGAAAACACACTACAAATAAAACTCCTTAAAATAACCTTAACTAATTATAACTAAAACGCACTATTTACGCTTTTTCCCAAGGCGATTACGGCAGGCGTAATTTTGCAACAACCGTAAAGCATAAAAACAACGGGAAAGAAAGGAGCAAATTTAACAATTCATTATTTAGGCCTTATCACCATATAACCCTTTACAACTAGAAAACAGCAGCTTAAAAAACGAAAAAGATAAGTTTGTTGCTAAGCTTGCTATGTAGCTAGTTGCAAGAATTAAAGGAAATGTAACTGGAAACAACTGCCCTTTTCTTTTAATGATGGCAAGTGTGCAGTAAAATAGTGGAAAGACAATGTGGAACAAATATAAACAAGGGTTTAATAAACTTAACTTGCCTATAACCCCTAAACTAAACAAAAGTACGCTTAATTTTAGATGGCTATACTAATTGTATCCCCTAAATAAAGATGGCCCTAGCAGCTTAAGGTTTGCAAGGGTAAGCACCAAAGAAAGTTAAAAGTTCCCCTTATTGCTTACCATGAAAGAAAATTACAAACTTTGCCTTTTTAAAACCCTAAGACATAAGCATGTTGCATGGATTTATTGTCTTAAGGATTATTGTAAACCTTATATGCAACTTAAGGCAATTTACAACTTTTAGCCTTGGAAAAAACTTGCGCTTTTTATTTAACAACCCTTATATAAGGAGGAGTTTATTAGTTAGCAGCGCACCCAAGAATACGCTAAAAACACAAAGCATGCAACAACTTTTGCCTTTAAAAGCATTAATAACTATGCTTTATGCAAAGAAACGTATAATAACTTACTTAA
>JAKLNC010000389.1:0-25906 GCA_022813145.1 Barbatosphaeria neglecta
CGGCCGGCGGGCACCCCCCCCCCCCCCCCCCCCCCTTCTGACTGTCGACGGATGGCGATCTCACCCCAGCGCCGGGGAAGTCCTCTCCGGCAGCTGGCGATCTTCAGCCAACAGTTAAGCACGAGTCTAAAACAGAAGCAAGGACGTCGCTTTCTTGCGGGTCGGCCCCCTCCCACCAGAGATCGCCGTCGTCGTCGATATCCATCGGGTCCGGATGCGGCTCCGCCCCGTTCGGGAGGGCCTTGGCTTCGGGCCGGTCCACAGCCGCGGCGTCGGGTACGGGGCCGTCCCCTACCGACGCGGCTCTGGTGGTTTCCCGGCCGTCTATCCAGGTGTAGTCTTCCCAGTTCTCGAGCTCGCCCTCGCGGTAGTCCCACATGACGGACGTGCTGACGACGGGGAACTGCGCCGTGCCGCACTCGCTCATCTCCAGCGCGATGCGCATGTCGGTCACCCCGAGGGGGCCCCGTTGGCTCGCCGCCTTGGCCTCGACGGGCAGCAGGCCGCTCTTATCGCGTTGTACCTCGCCGCGCTGGGCCGCGTCCTCTTCCCTGGCGAGCTGCCGCCGATATTTGTGCGTCTGGATCCACGCCGCGCTTCCGGAGCCGGCATTACCGGCGTCCCCCGGCCCGTTGCTCCGCGTCCGGCTGAATATGGTGGACAGCAGCTCCTTGATGAAAGTCTCGGTGGCGGCGGATACGAGGTGGGCCGCATCGGGCGCGTGGCCGGACACGAGGCCGGCCTCGTAGCAGAAGGGCAGCATGCGCGCCTCGATGTTGCTGGTGTCGGGGAACTCGCCGGACTCGACCGCCAGCGGCTGGGCGTAGCGCTTCCTGATCTCCAGGTCCAGATCTGGCCGGCGGGGGTTAGCATCAACGTCAGCATGCCATCGCTTGCGCGGCGGAGGTCTGCGCGACGGAGGCCCGCGTGACGGAGGGGCTGCGGTGGACGGCTGGTGTGGTACGTACTCATCCGGTTCAGGCCGCCGGCGCTGGGGGGCGCTTCGGCGACCCTCGGCCCTTTCAACCGCTGCTCCACGAAGACGCTAGCTAGAGATTCGTAGGGGTCGAACTAAGGAAGTCACGACGCGTGGTCCGCCCGTCAGCACACGTCCGGTCCATTTGGGGGGGGGGAGGGGCGGTAAACGCACGTCATTGAGGGCGAGGTCCTTGATGCGCCTCCGGTCGCGGCTGGGGAGCTGCATGACCTCGCCTTTCAGCCTCCGCTCGGCGGCATCCCCGGTCACCGGCTTGCTGCCCACGCCGGCAGAGGGCTTGTCGTTGGCGCTGACCCAGGGGGCCAGGCCCTGGTCGGGCATCTCCCGCGTGACATTGCCGTAGATCGCAGCCAGGAGCTGGTTGTGGAGGTGCTCCCTGTCGCCGGCGGGCGACGCGAGGATGGGGTCGATGCGCTCGGAGAACTCGGCCTGGTTGAGGCGGCCTGGCCGGACGGGAGGGAGTGTCAGCAAGTTCGCCGGCAAAGGGCATTGGGGCTCGGAGGCGCGGGCACGGGCACGGACCGATGAGGAACTGGGTGATGGTGTCCTTATAGACGGGCCATTGCTCGGGGCCGATGGCGGCCTTGAGGCCGGCGTAAGCGCTCTCGAGCTCGATGCGGGCGGGGATGATCTGGCTGGTCTTGGGCGCCTTGAGCAGCGACGGGGCCGAGACGGTGATGGACTTGGTGGCGAGGACGGGCGTGGAGAGGCTGATGGACGGCCGGCTCAGTTCCGCGGGGTTGATGTCCGGCATTTTGGCCGCCGCGCAGAAAGAGGCGCAGAGGGCGTCGGCGAAGTCGCGTGCAACGAGGGGGCACTGCGCAACGCATAAAAGCCTATCGTGGGCGCATGGGAGGCCAGGCCGGGCGCACGCGATCACGGATCCGATGTCAGATGGATGGATCGCGCATGTTGCGCTGCTTCCGGCGATGACGCTTTTTTGTTGCTCTGCTGGGAGGTCGACCGTCCGCGCTTCCAATTCTCTGCGTGGCGGCCGGCTGTCACTTGCTGCGCTGTCGTGGAATTTTTGCGGAGACTCGCTGCAATTCGGCAAAAGGCAGCGCTGGCGCGGACGCCTGTAGCAGAGCCAGAGGACCTCAGGGCTGGGTGGAAGCGAGGTATCGTGTACGGCCCGTACGGTCCTGGCCGTCGGTTTGTGTTAGTGGCGCGTGCGGGGTCTGCCTTGGCGTGCTAATTGCTCGCCCGCAGGCTGGAGTACTCTGTACATGGACACTTACCTTCTGACGCTTACCTACTGACACTTCCGCCCCCGATTATAGCGCTATGCCGCCCTGGAGGCAGCGCAGGGCCCCAGCAGCCAAACAGCGCTAAACGGCAGTCTGTAAACACCAAATAGGCCCCGCGGTGCTGCAGCCGGCGCGTCGAGGCGCGTTCTTGCAGGCCGGGAGCCCAAGCCGGATTCTCTCCGGTCTACACTCAGTTCGCCCAAGCAGACCGTAATTCGTACCCTCCGCCAACGCGCAAATTCCCTCTCCGCCACCCTCTCGCCCTCTCTCGCCGGCTGCCCTCTGGCACACACCGGCAGGCCGTCCATGAGAGCGGCTCGACTTCCAGCCAGGCCGCCGCCATGCCGCCGGACCGGATCCACACCGCCGTCCACGGCCTCATCCACCATCTCGTGCCCGACGACCCCCTCGAGGACGAGCGGACGGCCCAGGAGCGGCACCAGTTCTGCTTCGACCTCGTCAAGTCCACCCTGGACAAGTAAGGCTGCGGGCCCCTCTGCTTCGCGCTCCTATTGTGACCCCTACTGACAGAGGCGGCGCAGTCCCAACTCCCCCGCCATCTCCGCCGACGCCAACCACGCCTACGACCTGATCCGCAAGAAGCTCATCCCGCTGAACCCCAACGAGGCGCTCCGCTTCTCCAACCTCTACTCGCGTCTGCTCTCGCTGCCCGTGCTCAACCAGAAATGGGCCATCCTGTACCTGCTGTACCAGCTGGCCGACTCGCCAGACCCCAAGGACCCCCTGCCCCTGGCGCCTCTGCGCCAGCCCGTCCAGCGGGACACCTTCCGGCGCTCGCAGCAGAAGGCGAAGGAGAAGGCCAGGGCGGGTGCCGGGACCCCGAAGATAGCTGCGCCGTCCGCGCAACCGAAGAAGGATGAGGGCGCTTTCGAGGAGGCCTTCCAGCCGGGCGGGCTGCGGAAGTTTCCGCCCGAGAAGGCCAAGCGCGGCCCCGAGGAGGCCAAACGACAGCAGCAGCAGCAGCAGCAGCAGCAGTCACAACAGCAGCAACAGCAACATCAACAGCGACAGCAACAGCAACCCCAACAGCTGCCCTCTCAGCAGCAACAGTTCTCGCAAAAGCAGCTACCCCAGCAACAACAACAGCAGCAGCAGCAGCAGCAGCAGCAGCAGCAACAGCAACAGCAACAGCAGCAGCAGCAGCAGCAGCAGCAGCAGCAGCAAGCAGAAGTGGAGGAAGCGACGGCAACGACCCCCAGGAGAGACGTCTCCCTCAAGTCGACGCTCCTGGCCGACAACTACGTCGAGATCAACCCGTCGGAGACGTCGCTGCTGCGCGACCTCCCCTTCACCCTCCAGGGGCTCAACTCGACCTCGCTGGAGTTCACGCGAGACACGGTGCTGAAGCTGCCGGCCACGCTGCCGGCGCCGGTGATCTCGCTCCTGCACAGCCTGGCGGAGCCGTCGCTGCTGTACCGCGGGCTGTCGGCGTTCGTCAAGTCGCCGGCCAAGGGCCTGCTGGGCCAGAGCCTCCGGGCGGCCATCAGCGAGGAGCTGCGGTCGTACCTGCGGCTGGTGGCGGCGCTGGAGAGCCAGATCCGGCGGGCGCTATCCTCGCTAGACGAAGGCGCGCCGCGGGGCGGCATCGGCAAGGCGGGCGTGACGCTCAAGCGCTGCGTGGTATGGACGCGCGAGGCCACCATGGGCCTGCGCCTGATGTCGCTGATCGCGGAGGAGTCGCAGAGCCGGCGCGGCGGCCAGCTGATCTCGCTGATCCACAACTTCTCGTCGTCGCACGGCGACCCCACCGTGGGCGCGTTCGCGGAGCGGCTGCTGGCGCCCGTCACCAAGCCCTTCTACGCGATGCTGCGGCGCTGGATCTACGACGGCGAGCTGTCGGACCCGTACCTGGAGTTCTTCGTCAAGGAGCAGGACCCGGCGGACGAGGGCCGGCAGGAGGCCAAGGCCAAGGGCAAGAGCTCGGTGTGGGACGACAAGTACGAGGTGGACGAGGCCATGATCCCGTCCATCATCCGCGCCGACTTCGCGCGCAAGGTCTTCCTGATCGGCAAGTCGCTCAACTTCATCCGCCACAGCTGCGGCGACTCGCAGTGGGTCGAGGACTACAGCAAGGACGCGTCCAAGGAGCTGCTGTACGGCGACACCGCCACGCTGGAGGCCTGGATCGACGAGGCCTACAAGACGACGATGAAGCGGCTGATGCACCTGATGACCGCCAAGTTCCACCTGTTCCAGCACCTGGCCGCCCTCAAGAAGTACATCCTACTGGGCCAGGGCGACTTCGTCGCCCTACTGATGGAGTCGCTAGCCTCCGCCCTGGACCGCCCGGCCTCCGAGCAGTACCGCCACAACCTGACCGCCCAGCTGGACCACGCCATCCGCAGCTCCAGCGCCCAGTTCGAGCCCGCCGAGATCCTGCGCCGCCTGGACTCGCGCATGCTGCAGCTGTCGCACGGCGACATCGGCTGGGACTGCTTCACGCTCGAGTACAAGATCGGCGCCCCCGTCGACTGCGTCGTCACCGACTGGGCCAACAAGCAGTACCTCAAGGTCTTCAACTTCCTCTTCCGCGTCAAGCGCGTCGAGTTCGCCCTGGCCTCCGCCTGGCACAAGACCATGACCGGCTCGCGCGGCGTGCTGCAGACCAGCGACCCCGCCGTGCTACAGACCTGGAAGACCACCCGCGGCCTGCTGGCCGAGATGGTGCACTTCGTCGGCCAGCTGCAGTACTACATCCTCTTCGAGGTCATCGAGGCCCGCTGGGAGACCCTGCAGAAGACCATCACCCGCGACAGCTGCACCTTCGACGACCTGATCGAGGCCCACACCGCCTACCTCGAGTCCATCACCGTCAAGGGCCTGCTGGGCGTCAAGCGCCGCGCCTTCGTCGAGAAGAAGCAGGAGGCCATCGCCCTCGGCCTCGATGCCATCGAGGACCGCCACAGCTACCGCGCCCAGCTGCACACCCTGCTCAACCTGATGCTGCGCTTCCGCGACGCCGTCGACGGCCTGTACAGCTGGGCCGTCTCCGACTTCACCCAGCGCCAGGAGTCCGACGTGCTGCGCCACTCCACCCGCTCCCCCTCCCGACCCCATCCCTCCTCCTCTGCCGCCTCCGCCCCGCTTTCCGACGCCGCCGCCGATACCTTCCTGACCACCCCCGCCTCCTCCTTCAGCCGCCCCGGCCCCGGCCCCAGCGCCAGCACCGGCACCGGGCTCAACGGCACCTCTGACGCCGTCGAGTCCGAGTTTCCCAAGCTGCAGGAGCGCCTCAAGAGCCTGGGCGACAACTACCGCAAGCGCCTTGAGGTCCTGCTCGGCGATCTGCAGTATCAGTCCGACGCCGACCTGCGCTTCCTCGCCGTGGCCATGAACTTCAACGACGTCTACGTACCCCTCGTCGTCAGCAAGAAGCCCAAGACCCCTTCCGCCACCATCGCCGGCGCCGCCTCCTCTCTCGCCGCCTCCGCCGTGTCCTCGTCCCAGCAGATGGCGGCGAGCAAGAGCGACCTGCTCGGCCGCGACCGCAGCGGCAGTCTGGCCGCCACGGCCGGCAAGGGCAAAGGCGCCGGCGTCGACGTGTCATGACAATGATCGTCTCCTAGGTACCTAAGTACATACCTATAGTCTTTTCTCCTTCTTTTGACGCTTCCCTCGTCCTTGTTTACTATGTATTCGGGTATTTTGCCGGTCTCATCCGTCATCTCGTCTCGGCCGGAGCCGGGGCGAGTGTGAATGTGCTGGTGGTGGACTCGAGGATAGGTAGGAGGAGGGAAAGGTCGGATCCTGTCTTTGCGAGTGTCTGTACGAGTTAGATAAGTAGACGCGGCGTGGCGTGGCGTGGCGTACTACATAGGGAGCCTAGGTATTTCATACGCAGCTAGCAAGGCCTCTCTCTGTCTATAGTCCTTGGGCGAGAATCCATGTGCTTTACATTCGCCGTTCACGATGCAATATATACTTACCTATTCAGATATCACTCCAGTGCTGCCGGCTAGAGTAGGTATTCTGCGTATATTATGGCGAATAGGAGCCGAAGAAATTATAACTCAAAGAACTCTGGAAGCCCTGCGCACCGCCTGGGCCCCCTTTGTTGTAGTGCAGTTACTATGTCATATTCCCTCTATGTCATATCGTAATATCATATCAAGTCGTTGCCGTCATCCATCGTTGTCCCTCATCCCCGTGAGGGGAAGACCCGATGTGTAACCGCCACTCGCCATATCGTCGAGCTAGCGAGCACCGACGATCCGTGGCAACAGCGCAGACGACACCCTCCGTCCCCGCGATCTAGGTATATATACATGGTGTTCCACAGGTACTTCTTCATCCTCGCCATCGCGTCGTAGAGCCAAACGAGCCTGGGCCTTGGCCAAGGCCTGCCTCCCCTCCCACACGGTGTGGGAAGGGACAAAAGACGTCCAACACTGCCGTCGCGTACAATAGTCCTTTCTCCCCTTCTGCCTCTCCAAGCACGTATCCTCAGTAGGCAATTCCGGGGATCCAAATAGAACAACTTCCCCAGCCGTACATGACAGTTAGCCAGTATCATAGTATATCCATACTATGCCAGGCAAAGCGGAAGATGCATATCCTCCTGTCCTGTGCCCCACCCCAAACTCCTAGAGTCCGTCCAACCAAGAGCTCGCTCTCCTTCCCTTCCGCCAGAGCGAATGAGAGGCCAAGTGATACTTCAACAAGGGCCATAAGACTGATAAAAGGCTGATGGCACCGTAAAATGGATGACATTGAGAAAAAAAAAAGAGACGTAATCGATACCTGAACGTCGCGCCGTCTTCGCCCGCGGGTAAGTGGGTAAAGTGCTGAGATATGATATGTTGGATATGTAAGATTGGTCGTGGTCGTAGTAAGGGACTCGAACTGCAGCCCGTCGGGTGCTCAAGATGGGGAGGGGGAAAAAAGCGGTCGGTGACGGCGACGAGAGATGTGGCCTCTACTCTCCCAGGAGCCCATGATCGATCTCATGGATTCAGGCACCCAAAGCGCGTACAAGCCAAAGATGCCGCTCTTTCCCCCCCAACTGGGAATACAAGAGGCTCTTCTCAAATGGCGTCGAAATCCATCTTCCCTTCTGAAGATGGCCTCCAATTCAAAGCGTAGCGCGCAAAACGTAGCTCCTGGCAGATTGCGTGCCAAAAGCGAGACCATATCCAGTATCTGACGCAATGTATTTGCCCACGAGGCGCAAATATCACCACCTCCCATATTTCAGGTCAAGGTTGTCAAGACATCCTCAGACATCTGTCATCTCCGTGTCGAGCTCGACTGTGCCGGCTCCGTCTGCGGGGCCCCAGTTGCCCTCATAAACGGTCGCGGGAGCTCGTCGGTGGGCATGAACCCACCGCACGGAGTCGCACTGGAGCACTTCGTGTACCGTCGGGCGCTTCGCCGGGTCCGGATTGATGAGGTTGCTGACAATGCTATCCAGCGAGCCAGGATGGTACTCATTATTCATAAACTCGGGAGGTTCCTGCAACTCTGCGACGCGCGGGGGCTCGTCAAGAGGGCCACCGTCGGTCTTGTCGACAGAAGGATCGGAGAAGTCGATAGAGAAGCTCTTGCCACTGTCCATACTGGTAGCAAGTTCGGCCCTAACACGAGTCCCACCAGAAAAGGGCAGTTCCTCGAGAATAGGCATCCCCGTAGCATCACGCCGCGTCAGGCCCGACTCGCTTGACGTCAGGCTCGAGACGACAGACAAGTCACCCTCCCGGAGAGCAACCCAGACGGGACCGTTGTCGGGAAGAAATACGTTGCAGGCCATCTCCACCATGATGAGGCCGAGCGCGAAAACGTCGGCGGGCTTGTCGAACTTGCCGCGGAGAATCTCAGGGCCGATGTACTCACGGTCGCCCTCGCCCTCGATGCCTCTCGGCGCGGGCCACTGGACGGCCATGCCGAAGTCGCCGATTTTGAGGTGGCCCTCGTAGGTGATGAAGATGTTGGCTGGCTTCAGATCAAGATGGATGAAGCCAGAGTCATGAACGTATCGCAAACCCTGTTTCCTCGTCAGTTTTGCACCTCTTCCTGGACCCCGGCATAACCTATCTTTCAATACTGAGATACAACGTACCTGGCACACTTCGAGCATAATTTTCCAGATCCGGAAGTCGTCCAGGCGACAATGCTCCCCCATCTTCTCGAGGAACTGGTCGAGACTGCCCTCGTCGCAATATTCCGTCTGGATATACAGGTGGGAGTCCTTCTCCCAGTGGTCGACAATCTGCAGAACGTTTTCCCGGCCGCGAAGAGCTTCGAGCACCGCCACCTCTCGCAGTTTAGACAGCCGGTCTCTCTGTCCGTAGAACGGAAAACGGGTCTTCTTGACGGCATACACCTTCGCAGCCGGAGGAGGGGAAGCCGAGCCACGTTTGCTTGGGGTCGCACCGAAATAGTCGAACGGGTTGGTCTTGGCACTCAACGTGACGCGGAAGACTTGAGAGAACTCGCCCCTGCCGACTAGCTCCACCTTGTCGAAACGGTGGCCGAGCACGTCATCCGCACCGCTCCCCTGGCCGTTGACTGGGGTGATACTGGCACGGCGGTTTGCGAAGCTGCCGAATCCGTCGCGTGACGCTGTTGGGGTCGCCGGGATGAACTCCGGCTTCGTCTCCGAGCTAGGACCGTCCCGAAGGTTGGAAATCGACAGATAACTCGGATCAGGCGGCGCCATGGCCTCACTGGGGGTCTTGGGAGACTCGGTCTCGGATCCTATGCGACCCAGCGGACTCGCTGAACCGGTAAGTTCAGGTTTAGTCACCCCATTCTCTAGCGGCCGGCTGGGGAAGATCTCGTTGACAGTTGCGGGTGGGAGAGTAAGGCGTGCCAGAGTCTGGGCGAATGACGGCATGGGAGCTGGGATCGCTCCACGCGGAAGAGGGGCAGGACTACGCCGCTTCTGGGCGAAAAGGCTGGGGCCACTATCCTCTATGTCTCCGGAAGGAGACCGAGACCGTATCTTGAAGGAACGAGACTTACAGCTCACGATCGATGATTGGCCCTTGATGCCGGGGCCGACGGCAGATACTGGAGGGGCCGGTGCTGGGGCGCAGAACGCAACCGGGGTGGCATGAGCCTTGATGCCGCTGCTGAAGCTCTTAGTGAGAACCGACTTCGTCGGGGTAGGCGGCAGGTCGGCATCGGTTCCGATCCCAAAACAATCCGTAGCGTCACCGTCCAGGCTCAGCATGCTCGCCCTACGAGCATGACCGGACCTGAGCTTGAATAGGCCGCCACCCACTGGATGGTCGAAGCCGCCAAAAGTACCGCGAGGCTGCACAGCGCGGGTGAAAGGCGTCTCCGGAACGAAGCGCTGCTGCTTTCGGCCGCTCCCCGAGGAGGGCGGATAAGTATTCGAAGGATACACCTGCTTCTTACAGGGGGTATCAGGCATAACCAGCTGTCGGGCTCCACCTCGCTGAGCTGGGTCCTGTTCCGGATTGCGATTCATCTTCGAAACCAAGCCGGTGGATGCGAATGCCGACTGTAGAGGCTTCGCCAACTTGTACTGGGGCGTCGCAACCGGCTCCGTAGGAGGCTGGGCGCCAAGGGGTAACGACCGAGCGAAAATCGAGGTGCGGCGTGGCCTGTCGGGATTCTGGATCGGGAAGTGAGTCGGCGACTCGTCCGGGATGCTGGAACCAGTCGAGGACGTCGTCAGGGTTCGCGACAACGGGTGCGGCTGGTGTGTCTGTCGCTCCATCATATGCGCTGATGGGTTCGGAAGCGGGCCCTTGACCACGAAGGGGCTCTCGCGTGGCTCGGGCAGCAGGAACTGGTCCAGCGAGGCTCGCGGCTTGTTGCGCACGTTAAGCGGCGTGCTCTCGCTGCTGGACTGCTGAGCGAGATATTTCTCTCCCTGGCGACGGCCCCACGAAGACCTCGGGTCGTGCCGCTGCTGCAGAGTGGACTTCCGCAGCGAGGAGGACCTCTTCTGCAGCGCCAACGGGGTGGTCGAAGCGGCCTGGTCACGCTGGAGCGCGGGGATGGAACTCGTCAGCTGATATTCACGATCGCCATCCTCGTGTATGTCGAAATTCTGGGGCCCAACCGGCACGTAGTCGAAGACGTTGAAGTCTGCGCCGAAGCCAGACGAGATGCCGTGCAGACTGCGCCGCTTCGCAACCGGGCTTCCGAAGTTCACCTGGTCGAAGTTCATGATCGCGTCGCTTCGCTTCAGCGGGCTCGCGGTCGACGGGGGTGACAGATCGGTTTTCACGTCGAGAAATCTCGACGGCGGGCCCCTCGAGGAGCCGGTCGCGTCTAAATGCATGCTGTGGCGCGACGCCTTATCCGCGAAGGTACGCGATACAGGGCTGAAGCCGAGCGCGAAATTGTCAGGGTTGCTGCTGTTCTCTTGGCCGAAGACCAAGTCTGCGGGTGGGGAGGACGAAGGCGAAGCTGAGTTTCCAGAGTCGGGCGTGTTGCTGAGCGCGCGCTTCAACGGGCTCTTTGGCGAAACGCGCGCGCGCGAAAGAGGCTTGCCAGGGCCGGCCTTGGGTCTCACGGAGCGCAGAGACAGCTTGACGCTCGATCGGAAAGGCGTCGCGAATGGGGTTTGCTGTTGAGAGACGGAGGGAGTGGCAAAGGATTGAGGGGCAGCTGGCTCCGTCGTCGGGTTGGGTTGGGAGAAAGGTGAGTCGGGCTGGGGCGGCGGAGTTGAGCTTGCTGGGCTCTCAGGCCCTTGAGAAGCGGTCCGGACCAAGTGGAACTTGGAGGGCGACCTGGACAAAGAGCGGCGGAGAGATCGCACAGCCGGGCTGACATCGACATGGCGGGTATGTGTGGGAGAAGGGGATGGAAGGGCCAGCATGCCCCCGCTAGTAGTAGAGTACGACATGGTGCGCAGAATATGCCGAGAGCCCTCCAATAGGAACAAAGACGAATGAAGCTCCCAAGGCGCAGGAGGTTCCACTCACAACCTGTCCAGTGGGAGGACCAAGACAGCCAATGAGATCGGGGCACCCGGCGATCACTCGAGGACGCTGGAGCTTTTTATCTCGATGCTGGTGTTCTCTGCTGCAGAGGTCGAGTGGCTGCTGTTGGAATCAGCAGTGACAAGTTAGGAGCATTGCTTGCTGGTAACCGTAGGCGAGAAATCGCGAGGAACTGGTCGGAATGCGACCAGTCGAGATGGATGTAAGTCGGGTGGGGTGGGGTGACAGCCGAAGAACGAGGGGAAAAAAAATGTCAAAGGCTTCTCTGCTGCAGGAAGAGAAGATAGGTTGCCCAGATGAGCACCATAGGAAGAGCGATAATCAAACGAGCGCAATGACCGGGCTCTAGGGCGTCATAGAGGGTGGAAGAAGGTTGGACAAATTGGGCAGTCTTGCTGGGTGGCAAAGAGGGTTGGGTTTCTCGTGGCCGAGCTGCTTCACCTGAGCCGCGGTTGCTGCTCTGATGACACGTCGGCCAGCAAATATGGCGAGCTGCAAAAAAGGATATTGTCGCTGTATTGCTCATCCACTGGTCTGCTTGAAGATGGCGATAGCAGCCTCTCGAGGTTCGCTGTGGGAGAAGTACGGGGCTGGGGAGGGCGGAGGGACGAGTTAGTGGAGAGTCGGGGAAGATTGGTTGGCACAAAAAGTGCAGCCCTGATAAGCGGGTGAGAGGAGGTGAAGGAGGATGAACAGAAAAAAAAGTGCTGGCGGCCAGAGGTCAGCACACGTTGACGGTGACGACAACGGGCTGTGGCGACAAGCAGGCAACTGCCAGCAGCATTGGGTAAGGGGAGGAACAATCAACACTTCCCATCCGTGCCGGTGGCGGAAAGAGGCGATCACTCAATTAATTTCTGCAGCCTGTGCGCGCAGTGCAGTTGGGCAGAAAGGCGCGGGAAGATAGGTGGATGGGTGTGGGTGGCCGCTTCCCTGATGAGGCACCTTTGTTGCGCGCGTTGTTTACTTACTGTTTTGGGAAACGCCCATTCTTGACGTGTCGACGCGTCTGGGGATGGCACCTTCCCGACCAGCCCCACACCTCCCCCTGGACCCTGCCACCTCCTTGCCCCTAGTCCTTTCCATTTTTTTACCACCATTGCCATCCCTGGTACCCCAGCAGGTGCTACAGAACATTGAGGTGCAGGCACCAGCAGGTGACCAGGCAGCTGAAGGGATGAGTAGCGGCCCTGGTTCCCGGTTAAAATTTGGGGCAGTTGGTCCGAGCAAAGTACGGGCCTCAGGGCCATGCCTTCCCCTCGTGTTCTATCTCATCCTTTTCAGGGCCTCTCGGCGAAAGCACTGTCCACTTGATTGTGCTGCGCACCACCTCCAGCCAACGAGAGCAATTTTTCCTTGGTGTAACTCGTCCAGGCAGCCAGCAGGTGGTAGTACTGGTAGTACCCTTGTCGCAACAGGAGATGCAATTGTCCATCCATTCTCCTCGTACCCAGTATTGACGATAATAATAGCGCTTATTCTTCTCGTATGTTATGAAGATAGCCATTTAGTGGTTTGCAGGGCATCGTGAAGAAACAGCCCTTTGTCCGGCCCGGCCCTCGGATTGGGTCTTTTGTCTTCCACTCCGTACCCTCACAGCCTGCGTGCTCCGTACGAAGTAGCGCTGCCCACGGGTCAGCGACACCCTCACCCTGCCGACTCCCACACTAGGAATCTCCCGCGCTTCACCGCGTGCCCGACGCGTACAGAGAAGGGGACATTGTGGGGTCCAGACGGAAAAGAAGGAACCGAAGCACTACCCAACCGCGGCTCCTAGTGCCAGGCCCGCCCGCCGGACCGGGACCTGGCGATCACCAAAAGCAATCCCGGCCCAATCAGCTGCCCAACATGGTCCAAGGAGACGCACGAGGGAAAAGGGGCCCCCGGCGGACCTGCATATGGGTAACCGTCTCCCCCCTTCCCCTGCGCTGTTTCCCCTCGTGTCCTCCCCTCCCCCCCCCCCCCTTTTTTTTTCCCTTCCGCTCCCGCCCAACTGGACAGCTTGCCCGTCGCACTAACAGGTGTTCCGCTGATAGGCGCTGCAGCAATGGGCCGCTCGAAGATCTGAGGTTTGAGGGTCGGATCAGATCGACAAAAGAGCCCGCTCCCCTCCCTGAATTTGGGACCCTGTTTCTTTACCTACAGCATGCGAAGTTGTTTCATGCTTTGGGATCTTCTCGCTTTCAGATCATCAGAGATATCCTCTGCTTGCCTCCCCATGTATTATTCCCTATTCGGCACGCGACCCAAGTTGGAAGGCCAAAACAAAACAAAAAAAAATATTCTAGAAAATAGCACGCGTCGTATCAAAACAAAGCACCTTCTAATTTTAATTCGGTCGTTAAGATTAGATCCGTTTATGCTCAACGCATGCCTTATCTCGCTTCGGTGGAGTACGGAGCAGGGCATTGCCTCGGCTCCACCGAGAACGGTTGGCTATCGCTCTGGCAGACTGAAAGGCGGCCTAACCCTTGGTACCCCCCCCCTCCGTCGAAGAGAGCAGACGGGGTACGAGGCAAGTTGAGTCCTGAGATCCTAGTAAATTCGGCTCACGATCTACTTGTTCTCCGTACGAAGTATCTCCCTCTCTGCCCCGGACCCCCGCCCCCGCTGCGGGTAATAATAACTGCACGCCATGGGCCCATAAATCGCAAAGCACCTCAATGGGCGGGCGAGCCCAAAAATACATGTGCAAAATCGCCCCGAGGGCCAACTTGGGTATCATTTGACGCAGCTCTCTCGCCTTCCACTTCTCTATATCCGCCATGCGCCCACTCATCGGTGCCGACTCCGGATCCACTCGCACCACTGGCCCAGATCTTCGCAGACCTCGAGCATGCGGCCCAAGTCCTGGGGGACCAGCTGCCGGCCTTTGCCTTTGACATCGGTCACGTCGATATCAGGCGAGTCTCCCGGCCCCTCGAGTATGTTCTGCGAGACGACGTAGACCACCCCATTCAGCCGTATCTCGAGCATGATGTCGGCAGTCCCGCTGCGGAACGGGAAGACAACCTGCAGGCGCGGGACGGGGTGTGCCGTGAGCACGACGTCCATAAACATCGAGTCCTCCGTCGCGGGACGCCTGCCTTCGCCCGGCGCCCGGGCAGCCGCCTTCTGGGCCGGCAGCGCGGTAGATTTTCCCGCGAGGAAGAGGGAGAATTCATCCCTCACCGTCGTAGTGGCAATCTGGTCCTCCTCGGGCTGCGGGGGTTTCATTATATCCGCCATCTTCGTGTCGAAGCTCTTCTCCAGGAGCGTGGAGAGGAAGGCATACTGCCGCAGGGTAGGCAGCATGCGGATGAGCTGGCTGGGATGCGAGAACGGCAGTTCTTCCACAGTTCTGCCGTAGACGGGCTTGTAGATGAACAGCGTGTTCTGGTGGGACTTCGTCGCCTCCGTCCCGTCCTTCCCCCTAAACTCGACTTCCTTCACGCAATTGATCATCCTCGGCTCGCTCGGATCGTGGTGGCTGCCGGGCTCGATAGGGAAGCTCAGGGTGTCGTATGTGGAAAGGAACACTTCGGGCTCGGGAGTCAGCCCGATGAGCTGATAGAACTGGTGCCACACGCTGAGCGACACCGTGACCGGCGGGTCGAATCGCGCGCTGAACACGACCTCGGGCAGCTTGGGCGCGGTAAGTGCCGGCTCCAAACGCATGCCGTCCGTCCCATCTGGCGCCTTCGAGTCCTCGGACGGCAACACCGTATTATCGGGATCCTGCCAGTCGAGGATGGGCCCAGTAGCGGCCACAAGAAGCTCGTCGTCCGATGGGGCGAGCTTCTCGACGTCGTCGGACAGCCACTTGTTGGACACCCGTACCGGCTGGTAGACCAGGCTTCCCATGGACACGCAGCCGATGAGAAGGGCCCATGTCTTCTCGAAGGAGTCCGCGAGGGCTCTGGTGCTGGGGTGGGACGCCCGAACGAGCCGCTTGTCCTTCCAGTAGTCCAGACTCAGCCCCAGGCGGCCTCTCGCGTGCATGACGGGGTATCCGTGCCTGGTGCAAAGCACAGCGGCAGCAAGGACTTCTCCGGGTCGGCCGCTCATGGCCGGATCCTGCGACAGTTTTTCCACGTCCCAGGCGTATAGCCTGCTGAGGCTCTCGTAGATGCCCACAATGGCCTCGTGCAGATTCAGGGACGGGATTATGCTCAGCTTATCCAACACCGCCAGTCGTTCCAGGTTGGCAGCGAACCGGTCCAGCTTCTTCGTCAGGGGGCTCTCGTGGGGCAGGAGCTTGAGACTGTCGAGGAGTATCCGGCCGGCCTTTTCGACGTGTTTCGCGACGGCGTCGGTCGATTCGGGAAACATCAGGGAAACCGCCTGGACGATGTTGTTGGAGATCTCGATCTCCAGGGTGAGGGCGGATCCGGCAATGATCAGATTCCTCGGCTTGTTGCCTCCGCCCTCCCACAGACACTCGAGCCCGGTGCTCTTGACCAATCTCTCCAGCCCGGCCTCGCTGACCCTCCCCTTATTGAGCTGTCCCGTCGTCAGCCAGATACGATCCTGGTAGTCCTAATCGTCGGAGGAGCTCGGACGCGGGGGAAGAACCTTCAGTATGTCGAGTATCCCTTGCAGCCTCTTCGCCCGCTCGTCATCGTCGCCCCTGCCCAGGGTGCCCAGAGAGCCCAAGCCGCCCACGCCCACATTGTCCAAGCCGAGGTCCAGCCCGCCACTGATTCCCAGAGCCCCCAGCGCAGCAGCGGCCGAGGGGCTGTCGAAATTCACCGGCGCGTTGCCCGAGTGGCCCATCAGGGTCTGCGAGTTCGCAGGAGACTTCTTAATCTGCTGCGGCGACCCGCGCGCGCCCGGGGGGGAGAACACGGTATGTGCCTGCGAGGCGGAGAAGGGAGTCGAGACGGGAGGGGTTGCAGCCGCGCCATACTGGGACTGCGATGGCGTACGTCCCTGTTGCGAAGGTGCATGCTTCATAGCGGTAGGCGTCGCCATGGCGAGCGAGGGTGTGTCGGAAAGTGGTGGGCAAGGGCCAGCTCGGTGAAGGAGACGCGGGATCGCGAAGGGCAGCGATGCGACATGGAGCAGGAAACGTTCGTGCGGAGTTACTCCATGGCAAGCCTGGAGGTTCAGGTGTTGAATGGCCCGTCGTGCGCTCGATGCATTGAGCAGAGAGAGGGAGGACGGTGGTCGTAGAGGGGGAGGACGGTGGTCGTAGAGGGGGAGGGGCAGCGACAAAATCAAGCAAGCAACATCGGATTCCAAGGACGAAGTCGTAGCGCTCAGGATGCCCGAAGCAAGGATGGAGTCTTGCGGTCGCGATCTGCAGGTACCGTACTTATGCGGCTAGTCCAGTAGCGGCCCCGTATCAAAGTCAGCAACTTAACCAGCCCCGCAAGCCCGCCTTTTTGCCCGCCAGCTGGCGGCGCCTGTCCCACGCACGGTATCCGCAAGCAATTCCCAGAGATCCATCCGCAAACCCACGTGAGCGCCGACCCGCAGGCCACTGCGTCTGCCAGCTAAGAAGTGCGTTGATACAGACTACGGAGCAGGATAAAGGATAAGCACAGGCCTGATTCGGTGCTACCACCAGGGTCAAGGATTCGACCTCGAGGGTCTGTCAACTCTTCATTTCCGACCATCCTCTCCCCCCCACAGGAGGATCCTTGCGCCGGAGCGTCGAGCAAAACGGGAGGCAATCCGCGCGAGGCCACGTCTTTCCACTCCACCCTTCCAGATAGGGCTTCGATAGCATAAATTAGGCTTCAAGAGAGGAGACGAGACCGGCGTCATAGCCTTGGCGCGGCTTCTCCATCTCCCCCACGACGTACCCCAATATGTACTGGGTAGACCACACAGAATGGGTGGGTGCTAATACAGGGGTGTTGAATGTGCCTCCTTCCACTGACTCCCCAGGCGATGACCACGAGGAGGCTGATACGGCTGACGTAGAGTTGGCGCCAACGGTCGTCGCCCAACCAACGGGTGGTGCTGCCCCCATTGGCAAGGCAGGCGGGTGAGCAAGGCTAGCCAGACGGCGGCACTTGTGGCTGTCTTCTCGCACGGGTCCGGCTGTGTCGGGCATCTCCTTCTACGAGAGGGGCCCCGGCGTCAGGGGTGTGCATCGAAACCAACAGACAGGTATGAGAAAAACGAGATGGCCGTAGGCTCGTGGGGCGCTTCATGGCTATACCTACCCGCTACTAGGCATGGCAAACCTTTACCATCTCTGCTACTCGATTCGCCGAAGGCTACGTTGGTATTGCGCATGGAGGCCAGGCAGGCAGTCACCGAGGCGGGTTGAGGACAGCACTCCACTGTTAGCAACTTAGAAAAGGAGCTCGCCTTAACATACTCTTGGCGAGGCGAAATGAGAGGGGTCCTGCCAGTCTGAAGGTCATGTTTCTCGTCGTCGACGGTGAGGTGAGGTGAGATCGGCACCCACTCGACCACGTTCGCCGTATTCCCCCCGCTCATGAAGCGTGAGCAGCCCAGTCCAGGCCGAAAACAGATCAATTATCTCGGACCAGGGACCAGGAGGCCCCTACCAGACGCGCTCGGGCTCTCTCGCTTGCGTCTGAAGTTGGCCTATTCACCCCCACGCGAGGAGACATTAAGGGGGCTGCGTTTCGAGGCAGAAGGGTCATTAGACTAGAATAGACTCGCACTTCTTTCGCCCCGTCGGCGAAACGTTGCCGTGACCGAAGCGAGCAACTGGGAGACCTGCGCGGCCCGCCAGAACAACTGTGATCGATCTTCAGATGTGCCCCTATCTTTTTCTGTGCATGGGGGAGCCGAAGCTATCGCTAAGGGGGAGGCCGCAGTAAATTTCGGCATCCCCCTGGGCAGTGTTTCCGTTTATCAGCCTGAGAGTAAGAGGATCCCATACGCCTGTATCCGATACGCAGACAAAGTGCACAGGTTATTGAAGATGTGCGTGTTTAGGTACGCATAAGTTGTAAATGGCTCTCTACCCCAAGGTAGCAAGGGCAGAGGTACCTGATACCTACTGGGCAGAAGCATTCAGCAGAGCATTGTGTCCTTCTGAGAAGTCACGCGCCAAACGGTGAATATATATGAGGCTGGCAGGCACCAGTTCGAGTGATATTTAGGTATACTCAGGTAGCGGACCTATCTATACAAGGCAGGTTCTACGTATTTGATCACATCTCATATATATCGGGTGGCCAATTTCTCGGTGATCCGGGCTGGTCACGTTCGTGCTTCCGTATCAACTCATCATATTCCACAGAAAAGGGGGTTCCCCGAACAGAAGAGTATGTCGTAAAAAGATTCTACCGGATCCGCTTTCGCTTCCATGCGATTAATATGCCACAGCGCAAAAAGTAGAAGAGAAGGCAAAGCACTCACTTTTTCACTCGCTACTGCTCGAAGAAACGGTACTATTCTCGAGCACAAGGTAGGACACAATATCAGCTTCCAGTTGCACTTGTAGTCTGCCGTAAAGGGCTTGCCCCTTAGACCTTCATCTGAGGCGTGAAGCCGCAACGTGGCCGGGCTGGAGTTGTCTACCTACATATGTACGTGCTCGTGAGAAGAGCCTTCGATGCCAGGGCACGGGTGATGTGTTTTGAGCGCATGAATATCAGGTGTAGGTATATCGCTAACAGCTAGATCGCGTAGTGGCAGTTACAATAGGTACGTATCTACCTACTGGTAGGTAGAGGAGCGCTATGCATGGTATAGTATCTACTGCCCCCAACTATGTATGTACACCTAGGCACCCGTACCTAGCGGAACGTGATCTGCCTCCCCATGAGACTGCGATAGACGTCGTCGATAGCCTTGCGCTTCTTCGCCCTCTCCTCCACCGCCTCCGCGGAGGCGCTCTCGAACTCGTCGGCCTCGTCGTCCCGGCCCTCCAAGCGAGGCATCCACGCCCGGATCCGGCCGTCCAGGTGCCCGCTGAAGATCCCGCCGGGCGCGTTGCGGCCGCCCATGGCGACGCCGCTGGAGCCGCCGTACCCGCCCGCGCCCCGCCAGACGAGACTGGTGATCTTGTTCCGGGACGGTCGCTCGCCGCCGCTGCCGCCGCGGGCACCGCGGACGCCGGACGTGGCCGCGCCGACGCTGCGCAGCCGCGTGATGATGCCGCCCTCGTGCAGATCGAACACGAGGATCTCGGCCTCGTTGGGCCAGAACAGCAGCTCGCGCCGCGGGGGGGTCAGGCCGGTGGGCGACGCGAACATGGTCACGCTCGCGAGGCCGCCGTTGCGGACGGAGGGGCCGAAGCTCGCGAGCGTGTTGGCGCCGGTGGCGGCATCCCAGACGCGGATGCGGCGGTCGTGGCCCGCCGAGATGATGTAGCTCCCGTCGTCCGTCCAGGCGAGCCCGTTGACGGGGCCGCCGTGCGCCTTGGCGGACGCCCGGATGCCCCTCTCCTGGATCGTCGCGGCGCTGGCACCCGCGTCCGTCCCGCGGGTGGCGATGCCCAGGCTGTCCTCCTGGTCGAGCAGGGCGACGAGCGCGCTGGCACGGCGGACATCCCAGATGCGCACCGTGCCGTCCACGGCGCCGCTGGCAAGCACGTGGTCGTGCCGCGGAGACCAGGCCACCGACAGGACGGCGCCGGCGACCTGGCCAGGGGCCACGAGGGACTGGACTGCGGCGCCGGAGCGGAGGTCGACGAGGCGCACGGCCGGGTGCTGCGTGGCGCAGGCGACGAGGAGGTGGTCGGCGACGGGCGAGATGGCGTGCGTGTAGACCTTGGCGCCCAGATCGAAGGACCCGGACAGGCGGGCCGAGTCGGTCGACCACAGCTTGAGCGTGTGGTCGTACGAGGAGGACAGAAAGGCCGCGGCGTCGAAGGGGTAGAACGACAGGTGAGTCACGCCGAAGCGATGGCCCGGGGCCTGGGCCTGGGCCTGGGCCTGGGCCTGACGTTGGCCCTCACCCGACCGGGACGCGACCTGAGCGCGAGAAGTGCTGCCTCGTGACGGCTGGCGAGAAGGGCCGGCCTGCGACCCGGCGCGCACGATCTGAGCCACGGGTTTGAAGGTGCGGGTCTCCGCGCCGGCCAGGTTCGCGAACTGTTCGAGGTCCCACAGCCGTATCGTCGCGTCCGAGCCTCCCGAGATCAGACTACGCCACGAGCAGTCTCGTCAGCGCTACGAAGAAGCCCTCATTGAGCGAGCTAACAAGACCACTCACATTCTACCGTCGAAGCGCTCGAGAGCGAGAGCGTTCACTCCGGGCTCGTGAGCCCATATGTCGACTCTGTCCCGGCCTGCCGCCGACGAGCCATCGCCGGTGTCGGTACTGCTTCCCCTGTCGCCTCCGTCGAAGCGCAGCTGCGGCGCGGCGCCGAACGAGCTCAAGAGCCGCGCCGTCTGGAGCCTGATGAACCCATCCGGCCCCAGCCTGCCCGAGGACCGCTCAAACAGGAGCCGATTCATGCATCTGGCGGGTTCTCTGTTGTCTAGCTCCCTCCTAGTATGAGTACAGACGCCTGAAACGGGGCGATAAGCATTCGTCTGATTGGCGGGACATACCTTGAGGATGCTAGCAGTCTTCATTGATGGCTTGCGAATGTAGAAAGCCTACCCACAAAGTAGTGTCTGTCGGCAAGGCTGAAGGTCAGGTAGGTGGTTATGGTGGCTGAATGCGGAAGTATCGTGCCTGCTGTGGCGTCCAAGTAGCAGCTGTTTGTTTGTTGGCGCGCTTCAGGTGCAAGCCAGTTGTTACAGCGGGCCTAGCCGCTGTAGGACCCCACTTCATAGTGCATCTTTTTTGTCTGCCAGGGCTCTTTTTTAGCGGCACTCACTCATTCAAGTCTACAAAGACAAAATACTCACCATCATGCACAAAGACTGAAAGACACGACACGAGAATCCCTCAGTCAGAAAACTGAGAATTATCACCACAGCGACTGCGCGTCACACATAATGCTCAGCCCCAGCAATAGCAGTAGCTTAAAAAGTCTCACACGTTCCGGATCAGCTGGCTGAGCAGTCCCCCCTGCCTACCTTGAGCAAATCTCATCTCACAACGCCAACGCCACGATGCCTCCTCCGAGGCGGAAAGAGAAAGGCAAGCTTACCGCTACTTTGAACGACGGACGGTCGAGTAGTAGCCCAGAAGACAGTGCTACTACCGCCTCGGAGCGCGCCAGCACCAAAGTTAAGCGGCGACATGCAAGCGTCTACGATGCCGTTGCGGGTGAGTCCCCTCTTGCCACTCTCGATGACGCCGCTCGTTAGCTGACACGCTCAAATACGCCCAGGCCGAGTCAACACAACGGAGTCCTTTACGCCGGGCGGGAGGTCCACCCGTAGGACCTCCGCGAGCCGGGGTCGATACACGACGCGCGACGGGGTGCTCCCGCCGGAAGAGGTGCTGTTCCGACGACGGCGGGCGCCGCCCCGGTACGAGGAGGACGACGTCTACTTCGCCAACGAGCGCGCTCTGCCGGACGGCGGCCGCGACATCCTGCCCGACAGCGACCTCCTCAAGGCAGTACACGGGTACGCTAGCCGGTTTTACGAGACGCTGGGGAGGGAGCAGCCACAGCAGCAGCAGCAGCAGCAGCAGCAGCAGCAGGAGGAGGAGGAGGAGGAGGAGGAGCAGCAACACTCTCGAATCCCCGGCAATGCCCCTTCTGTAGCCACCGTCGCCGCCACCGCCACCGGCGGTGGCGATGGCTGCCGCAAGGGATGCTTCGTCGGCTCGCGGCACGTCGACGAGAGGAGCATGGATGAGACGGCCCTGCTCGCCTTTGGGATCTTGCTGGAGGAGGCGGGTCGAGAAGTCCTCGGCCGCAGGGGCGATCTCGTCTTCACAGAGGGGCTTCAAGACGGCGGCGCCACCGAGGGGAAGCGGTCGCCACCGTCCAGGTCAGGGGGTTCCGGAGTCGCCGTTGCTCCTACTACCGTGGGATTCGGGGAGGGCGAGGCGTTTTGGAAGAGGAGATTGCCCAAGAGGAGGAAGCTGGAGGAGGACAACTAAGACGTGGGCGAAGGCCAAAAAAGAGAAAGAAAAAAAGAAAAAAAAAAGAAAAGAAGCTGCGTGACACCCCCTTCATGGACAGGAAAAGGGGGGAAGGAGGAAGGAATGGGTGGCGGCCGATGAGTACGTACGTACCCCAGGGAAAGAAAGCCATGTTCCTTGCGATGGATGCTTGATCCACGAATCAGGGGGTATGGCAGGGGTGAAGGAGGTGTGGCGGACGTCTGAAAAGGGCCAGCCCCCCCTGCATAAGACCCCTACAAAGCAGGGCTGTCGAAAGTGAGGCTTCCGACGCTATATTATCACATTTCCAGGCATCCAGGTCCTCCTTCCTCCCTTGACGTTCGCATCCCCGGTCGGCCCGAGAGGGAGACGAGCACTGTGTGGCTCGTACGTTTTAGGGCAGCGGTCTAGATGCTCTGCATGGCGGGTAGGGTACGACGGCCCAGCCTAATCTACTACCGGCTGCGCCGTCGTAAGCCACACGAAGCACATACTCCGTCCCGGAGCTCAAAACATGGCTGTTCAGCTTCTAGCTTCAGCTCCGCGGATGGGAAGCTAATGCAAGCCTGCCTCTCCCGTACTTCGGTATAGACGCCCGGCAGCAAATCCATCCGGAGATCTAGGCTACGAGCTCCCGATCCGGAGTTTGTTATTATTCCTGAGAAATCAGGCGATCTTTATTTTTGGGTTGCTTGCGAGAACGCCACCGCTGGGACGCTGACTGCCTTCCCAGCAAAACAAAGGGTTCACCGGGCGGTAGGTACAGGGCGGGTCTGGATCAACAACAGGCCAGAAAGGTCTAGGGTTCAACTTGTACTCTGTGGAAATAAAGGACATTGGAGGTCATAGTAGGAGGTACCTTGGATACATGTAAGTGCCACGGGACAGGTACTACCCATATTCGTTTGCGGTGGGCATGACAAAATAACGCAGCTCCTACCGCCTGACGTACATACAGGTACAACTTGTCTTCTTGGTACGTACTTAAACACGGAGAGGAGGTACGAAAAAGCCCTTAATCTTGATCGACCAGGGATATATGCTCACCGCCAGGCCCCCAGCCGGTAGATAGCAAGAACAGCCTCTTTACAGGTTGGTCGTCTACTTACGCGTGCGTGTATGCAAGAGGGCACAGGTGAACGGCTTATCGGAGGAGGTTGGTGTGTGACCGTACCGGAGATAGAAATCCGATAAAAGAGAAGGAAACGAAAAAAAAGAAAAAAAAGAAAAAAAAAACCAAAAAAAAGGAAAGAAGACAGCAGCAGACGCGGCTGCCGATGGGTTCAGTAAATGCAATGCTGACGCGAGTTCCGTTGATACGGGAGCCGGCATTTTCGATCCCCCACATCACGCGGAGCAAGGCAGCAGGGCTGGGACTTGGCACGTCGTAGAAACACGCAGCTTGAACGAAGGGGTTGGCGGACGGGCCAGAGAGGCGGATCAAAACGACCAGGGCGATTGCGCCATTGCCTTTGGTCCCTAGATACTCCGAGAAACGGACAGCCTCGTCTTTTTTCTGGGGTGGGGGCGCTGTTTCTCAACGTAGCAGAGAGGGGAGAAAATCAGCTAATCCGTACTGGTTTAGGTGTTTTGTTTTCTAGTTGTATGCAGGGTCCTTGTTACGGATGCTTCTTTCGGAGAAAGCGGTGTCATGTACGGATACCTGGGAGTGAAGGGCACCGAATAAGTAAGGTATGTGCAATGCGACAAGAGGCTCGAATGCCAGATGCAGGGCGGAAGAGGTGGCAGGCCTCACCGCCCCCCCGATGCCACGACGGGCTGCATAACGGCGTGTCTGGCCGCATTGCATTTGGGGCGGCTCGCATCGACTGCGAGCGAACAGACTAGCTACTGAGTAGGTAGTAATAGGTGCTTCCCTCTGTCGAGAGCCGAGAAGCGGTCAGACACCGAGAGCCGTGCGTGGCGTGCTTGCAGCCCGGCAGGGCGGAAAAGCGCAATTCAGTTCGTAGGCCCAAGCCTCGGTGCCGTCCTTAGCTTGACCGACTCCTTCTAATCAAGAAAGGCAGAAGTGTGTTGGCGTGCTGCAGCTGCAGGTTCCGCACGGTACAATGAGCATCATCGATACCTCCGTAAGTACCTAATGTAGCTACGTTTGTAGGTACCTAAGGTGAGGCGAACGACGGCCGATCAACTTCCCAAAGCAGTGACGAGTTACCGCGGTCTGGAACGAAGGGAGAAGGCGATAGAGACGGGGGGCAAAATCGGAAGAAGAGGCTTTTGCGTTTGTTTGCTTGCACTGCACCGACCGCACTGCAGCCGCTGCAGCCACTGCAGATTTCTCCTTCCCAGCATCTGGCGAGGGCGGCAGGCCGTCGGCCAGGCCACTCGGCCAGGCCAGCCCCGTTCGACGACGTCTCGTCCACCGATCAGCAACGCACGAGGGGCCACAGCCAGCGCGCTTCAACCCGGCCTGGCCGACGCACAGCTACCTATGTAACGTATCGCACTTCAATGCTGGGCTGCCCGGCAAGCGGTGAGGCGAAGGCGAGGGCGAGGGCGAGGGCGAGGGCGAGGGCGAGGGCGGGTTGACCGACACGACTAGCGGCCATGGAGACCGTCCAGACCGCTCTCTCCGACGCGTATGCGGCGGCGAGTTTAGGCCTGGAAACTCGGACTGGCAGCAGCAGCAAATCTCTGCCAGGCGCTCTCCGTCGGCCAGCCTGTCCGCCCGCCCGCCCCTTCTCCCTTCCGTTTCCTCCTCCCCCGAGATCCCTTCGAGATCTCGGTCGGCTTTGCTGAGATGCTGCGCATGCATGGCACATCCACCTCCGTTCTTCTCATGTACATACGGAGAGGCACCACACCCACTCGGGCAGGCACGGTTGCGCAGTCACAATTCGGCAACCGCAGTCACATCCATTCTCGCCTAGCGGTGTCTGACCTCTCACCTCCGGGCTGTTCTAGCTGTCGGGTTGGTGGAAGGATGAGGAGCATGGCAGGGGGGGCAAGTCGGCAGGGTTGATTGATAGCAAACATGACAGATCATTTTCTCGTCCTTCGGGTGACCGCAGAACTGGCTGGCCTCCTCGTGTCATTGGAGGCTCGCGCCGAGGGGGAGGCCCTGCCCTGCGCCGGAGTAGTGGTACCTAGCGTGTACTCCGTACGATGGCACACCCAGTAGGTTGGTGACATGGTGTCCTGCGTCTGCCGCCTCGCACCGCGCACCAGCGACGAGACTGTGTCCAGAGAGGAAGCGAACTCGTGGTGCAAAGTGCAGGGGGGCCAGGAAGCCGTTGCGCGTGGGGTCCGGCCTATCAGGGGCTGAGCCAGAGTTGGAGAGTGTCCGGATGACCCTCAGGCCCCAGCGCTGAGGAGCCATCCAGTTGGTGCTCAGCGACAGCCGAGCCAATGCAACCATCCACGGCCGGGCCCCGCCAATATGACTGGTCAATAATTTAGCAAACACGGCTCTGAAGGGAGAGCATTGCTACATCCAAGTCACGAGGCGCCTCCCGATCCAACATTATTGCAGGTTGCAATCTCGGCGGTCAGGCCTGAGTTGGCTCTGCCCAGCAAGAAAAGAGGAAGAAGAAGAAAAAAAAAAAAAGGAGGAAACCATGCGAGTGTGATATGAGCGACATCATCAGCCAGAATAAGAAATGAAGGAAAGGGAGCGAGGCCAGTGGCCGGCCAGCTAGTGGCTGGTTACCAGTAAAGGAGCACGTCCTCTGCGCGTCGGCTAGAGTTTCCCTGCCTGCAGCCTCGGGGGGGGGGGGGGGGGGGGGGGGGGGGGGGGGGGGGGGGGGGGGGGGGGGGGGGGGGGGGGGGGGGGGGGG
>JAKLNC010000038.1:2017-105253 GCA_022813145.1 Barbatosphaeria neglecta
CCCGCCCCCCCCCCCCCCCCCCCTCCCCCACGTGCCGGAAAAGCCACACGGCGAATTTATATCCCCCGTACGCATCTGCTGCCGTCGAGAGGGACCCAAACTGGCGTTTTCGTATCGTAATGACAGGCTGCCCGCGAGGCGGGCCGCGATCGTGCCATCGTGAGCCGGCAAGGCGTGTTTCAATATTTGGCGTTTCCGATGAGCTGAAGACCTGCGTGCGGATGTGGATGGGTGCGGAATGGGAGTGTTGGAGCGGAAGCAGACGTTTTCGAGGCTGCAGCAGTGGCCACGGAGACTTGGGTACGTAGGATAGCACGCAGGGATATCTAGAGAGAGGAGGAAGAGATACCGAGGTATGCATTCAAGGTAGGTAGACATTACTAATGAAGCACGGAAAAGATAGATCAGACAGGAACATTACTAAGGTAGGAACAACAACATTCCCCTTCCGCCCCCTCCCTTCCCCGAACCCAGCGGAGTGGTTCGTGGAACTCTGGCACTGCATGATTGCTAATAGGTAATGATCCCCCTGGCCCCGGACTGTGGATCTGCGTGTCCATAACTGATGAGCTGCCCGTCCTGCGGAAATGTCGTTGTAACAGTCGCGGACCTCGAGGGCGGCTGAGGGGGGTTTACCTCGGGGCCTACAACACGCACTCGGGTGAGGACTTGACGGGGCAGCGAACAACAATAGTCAGCGCGTTAAATGCCCGCCAGCTCCCGGATGCAGACCGCCGCGTCCTCCATGTGCTGTAGCTCCGGCTTGCCGCCCAGATCCAGACTGTCGCTTGAAGCCGCGGCGGCGCGAGAGGAGGACCCGAGGCTGTCAACGCGGTAGATGCTCGTGTCGTCTTCACGCTCCTTGCGGCCGTCCTGTGATAATATCGCGGCGAGGCCGGTCATCTAGTCAGTACGAGACAGCTACTGAAACCCGCTAGATATCACCCTGCCTCTTTCCCGCTCTCTCTCCCTCTCTCTGGATTAAGCTGGACATACCATCGAGCACACGACGCTCCACAGCCGCCTCCATCTGCCTGGGGCTGGTATCCGCCGGCTTGGTGACGTCTTCGTACAGGTAGACGCGCGCGCCAACGTGTTCGCCGTCCAGGCTACTTCTGACTCGAGCATGGCTGAGGTCGTACTATTTCGGCGGTCTTGCGCTGTGCTTTTCCGTGATCACCGTCCAGATGCCGAATGCGTATTATTACGGCACGCAGAGAAGGCGGAAAGTGGAACATGAAAGACCCACGTCGGGGTCGGGTCTACTTCTCTGCTCGGTAATCATTACCTTGGCGATGCCCGTGATGATATACCTACAACTACCTAGTGGTGGACACCGGTGAGTCTCCATCCTGCACTCAGGCGTGCCTAGTCCAGTTGGTTTGCCAAAAAGTGTGTGTGGGCTAAAGAAGCCTCAGCTGTCAAGTCGCCTTTTCCCCATCATCCGAACTCCTCTTCGTCTCTTACCCCCTCTTTATTTTTTTCTGTTCGTCTTCACCTATCCAGTCCAGTATCCAGTCTCCGGGTCTCGATCCCCGGGCTGCATATCCCCATTTAGATCCAGGCCCGTGTCCTTTCACTCGCAATTATTGACGGTTGGTGGTTGGTGCCGAGGGCGAGTCCTCTTGGCCCAAGGTGGTATCCGCATTCCTACCTAATGTCGTGATCGTCACGCGTGATTCGCTAACGTGGGGGAGGTCTGTTTCAAGCTGGGTTTGATGGCGCAATACCACCCCCGCCACCCCTGGACAGCGGAAATGTTGCTGGTTCCAGAACGGTCAGGAGACACATAAGTGGCGGCCATGGGAATGGCATCATTGCGAGTAGGCTGCTTCTGTTTGTTGTCTGTATCCGCAGTAGGCATAGTGCCGCGGCCATGCCCAGGTTAAGAAGAGGAGCAGGCTGCGCGCAGCCCAATCACAGGCTCCGCTTAGCGAGGTTGGAAATCGCCGAGGCGAGATGGCCTAGGCGATCGGGGGTAGCCGCCCTTTCACAGGGAAAAAGATATCTGGAGCCAGACTGGCAGCCCGAGTCATCTCGAGCCCAACAAGACTTGGAGGTACGCCAAGAGCTAATCTGAACGACGACAATACCCAAAACAAGCATCCGCTCATCGCCCCGAGGCGCCCTCTTCCATTGTCGTTTTGTTTCTCGACGAGTTCACGAGCAGCAAGCCGCCCATGGCTAACCAATCTGCCGGTCGCAGTCTTCACCAAGACATCGGAGGTTGGGCGGAAATTTGAAGATATCGCGGCTCTTGTTCTTCTCGTCCTCGCATTGGGCGGGACTCGCCTGTGGAAGGACGGGGGTTTGTCCGGAGAGCAACGGCTTGCAATTAGACGACCGAACCGCGCAGGCGTGCAATCGCTATATGGCAACCCGGAAGTCCGTTACAAAGGATGGGCCGTATAGTCCTAGCCGACCCCTTGGGGCTCTTAGGGCCTCCACGCGTTCTGGTCGTGTCTACAGCCAGAGAGGTCAGCCAAGCCAGCCATGGTTTCCATAGGCAATCCCCCTCAAGGAGCAGTGGCATACTCGCAGGCTCACTTGACCCTGACAAATAGGTTCACGAAGGGTATGAATTCGAAGAGAACGACCCCCCGGACAGCAGATCATATACCAAGTCATTCTCGACCTCGCCGTCCCCCCTTTGCCGCCTTCTCTCCATATCCACAAAGGTAGCGACAGCTCCGGCGACGATGCGGCGTGTCCCAGAAACAGCGGCCACCATATTAGCTACTATCTCGGGAGATGTAGCCCTAGGCTTGTGAAATTCGACTGCAGCTTTACGGAAACTGCCCATATATTTCTCGGCATACTCAGCAGCAATAGCCGGTGCATCTTCGGTCGGTACTCCAAACCAACACGAAAGGCCAGGCGCTGGGAATAGCCTCGCAGATTCTTCACCCTTACACAACACAACCAAACTTGAGTTCAATATACGTAGTCTACGTAGGTACTATGCGTTAGAAAGACAGGCATAAACTTTAATAATGCTCTGCCTGGTATTATTGTTTTCGCAAATAGCTAAAGCTCGTAATATTCTGCTACATGGCTAGGTACTAGCCATATTATGTTAACGTTAGCTACTTGATTCTACCCCAATCGCTTTTTGGCTCCCCCTCTTAAACAGATGCCTATAGGCGATTGCTGTTGCATTGCGGTTGCAGAAATTGGGTAGCATAACATCTGTTGCACCTCCGTCGCTCTTTTTGCTATAGGTGCTACCCTGTGGAGGGTGTAGGTAGCTAGGCACCAATAAAGAAAAACTCCTTTTACCGCTGATTGCATTGAAAGCTGCGGCGCATCTTATATTACGTTGTCGATATTCTGCAGACAACTGGAGAAGTGAAAAAAGAGAATAAAAAGAAAATGGGGGGGATCCTCTTAGGTACCTAGGTACTTATGTAGGCACCTAAGCATGAGCGGCTCCGAATACGTGGGTGATGGTTCTCATGCACCCACTGTGAAGGGGTGTATCGTCAACACCATCGTCGTTTTTAGCTCTGATACTAGGCTGATTTTTCCCTAATACAATTCCAAAACCCAAAAAGTTGGAATAGGAACTTCAGCCAATGGCACTACCCACATTGTTGCTAAAATACCGTACATAGGATACCATCGTGCTTTATAGCTTGGACAGGGAATGGATCTGCCTAATATATCTAGGTATATAGCTTAGCTAGTTTTGGTTAATAGCCTCACCCTCTTTCGTATCTGAATGACCATAGCGGGCTTGCACCGAAAGGTAGTCGTTGCGGTATTATCGCGGCTGTGACAAAAACAAGAGGCCGCGAGGCTCTTAGCTGTATTGTGGATATCTTTCTAGCCAGATTGTGCTGTTGGCGTCGTAGGCACAGGAGACGACCACAGCGGCACTTGTGTCCTCGGTAGAGAGGGCATTCTGCATTCTGCTCGGCGTCACCAAGGCGATGGGCGCGGCGCATCTTCCTTAGATACCGGTGTACGTAGGTGCCGATAGTGAAGACGAGGGCGGTTCCTCCAACCTCCAGGCAGCGATGAAGCCCGAATTGGGACCACCCACGGGGTATAACTCTGTGGTCACCGTCGTCACCATCGTCGTCACTGTAACTGTGGTCATTGGTGCAGCCATCGTTGGTTATCTCTGCAAGAGAGAGTATGTGGTGTATGCGCGCACATGTGTGTGCGTGTGTGCGAGTATGTATGCGTGAGTGCCTGGTCTCCTAAAGCGATGCGAATGCGCCGTTCCACGAACTTTATATTATTGTTGACTCTCCTGGAGAACCGTATCTTGCTAGTCTCTAGAATGGAAGCAACATTTTGCCCCCCGATTTCGGAAAGAGCGGAGGGCCGTGGTTAAGGTAGGCAATACTCAGATGGAAAGGGCTATTCAGAATGATGGATTCTACTCGTGAAGGTAACGGACGCAGTATTAGCGAGAGTTATTTGTCTGGTGCCTGCGGAAAGGTGGTCTATATAGGTACCCTATTCGATCGGTAGCCTCGGCGAGCAGTCAGTAGAATGGCGGGTGCCATCCTCGTTCACAACTTGATTCTGGGTGACGTGGGTAGTGCTGCCGCCTCGGCTGAGAGGAGCAAGCTGCGCGCAGCCTACCTAGGTACGTAGTCACGGGCTCCGCTTAGCAAAGTTGGAAATGGCCGAGGCGAGATTCTTGAGGTGACGTGGCTAAGGCGGTATGGCCAAGGTGCGGAATGGTGTGATTAGAATCGGGGAACCTGCAAATCAAGTCCCAAAACAAAGCCTTTATACCCGTCTAGATCCTCTGCTAACGTATCCGCGGTTGTTCGTAATACAAAGTCCGCCCAATATTCTTGGATACGCCTCCTGAGATAGGTGCTTCTACTTGAACGGAATTTAATGCACACTACCTGACAAATAAACAAGGCGCTCTAGTACGCGCCATCCGTAGTTGTGATTCTACCTCTAGGCCCACAAGATCCATCCGGAACCGATATTACCCATGACAACCAGCCAGCTAGCTATTACGGGGCCAGGACCAAGGAATTCCGCAAGACGCCAGCCAACCCCCAACCCTTGTTCCATCTATCCTTACAGCCAAGATGCTGCTGCTGATGCTGCTGATGCCGCTGATGCCGCTGATGCCGCTGATGCCGCTGATGCCGCTGATGCCGCTGACGGAATCACTAGCCTTCTAACAACGCCTTGATCTTCGTGAGCAGCTCTGGTATTCGAAAGGGCTTCGACACCACATCGTCCATGCCCGCTCTCTTCGCTGACGCAACCTGCTCGTCCCTGACGTTCGCCGTTACTGCGATTACCGGCACGTGCTTCAGGATGAGCCCTTCCTCTTCTAGTCGGCGGATCTCGCGCACGCAGGTGAGCCCGTCCATGTTCGGCATCTCGAGGTCCATCAGCACGACGGAGAGGGGCCGGCCGCCCTCCACCATCTTGAAATGGGTCTCGCCTAGAAGGGCGAGCGCCTCGAGGCCGTCGTTGGCCGCGCTGACGACGCAGCCCGCCTTCTTCAGCTGGGCCACGAGGACCTTCTGGTTGATCTGGTTGTCCTCCACGACGAGGACGTTGATGTCCTTGGGATCCAACCCCGGCGTCAGCTTAGCCGCCACGAGGCTGGCTCCCGGACCTGCCGACGCAAAGTCCTGCCGCTGTGGAGTGACCTGCCGGTGAAGGGAGCCGGCAGCATCCCCTCCGGCCAGTTGGCGCTCGGGTGGTAGCACCTCCGAGGAAGTCGAGCCCTGGCGCGGCGGCCCCGTCCTCCTCGCTTGGACGAAGAAGCCAAAGGTACTCCCCTTCCCGGCCTCGGACGCCACACCAATCTGGCCTCCGTGGAGCTCGGCGAGGCGCTTCGAGATGAAGAGCCCCAGGCCGCTACCGCCATACTGGGCGTGCGTCCGGGGCGAAGCCTGCTTGAAGCGCTGGAACAAGATCTGCTTCTCCTCGTTGGTGAGGCCGCAGCCCGTGTCCTGCACCTTATAACGTACGTAGATCAACTCCCCAGTGCCCCAGTCTTCCTCGAAGACAGTGACGTTGGCGTTCTCGCTTCTGGTGGGGACGAACTGGAACCCGGGGATGTCCTGAACACCAGGTGGGCTCAGGGACGCGCCGACCGCGACGGTAATAACGCGCGTGTCAGCAGGCGCCGTGAACTTGATGGCGTTGGTCAGGAGGTTGATCAGGATTTGTAGTACTCGGCTCGGGTCCATGGCGACCCAGTCCAGGCTCAATTCTCGATATGAAGAATGCACCTCGACCGACACCTGAATCCCCTTGGCCTGGAGTTCGGGGTCGAAGATCTTCATCGCACGGCGGAGGATCGCCTCGGGCTGGGTCGGCACCGGCGTGATGACGAGCAAGTTTGAATCGAGCTTCGAGATGGTCAGGATGTCGTCGACGATGGACTTCTGGTGCTGCACACACAGCGCAATCGTCTGAGCGGCGTCTATGCAAGAGTCTATGACCTGCCGCTGCGACGCGCAGAGGTCGGGAGTCCTGTAGTCGCCCAGGGCAGACGAAATATCGTCCGCGCACTGCAAGATGGCGCTCAAGGGGTTTCTCATCTCGTGAGATGTAATGTCGATACTGCGATAGTGGCATCACGTCAGTCCTTCGGCTTCCCGAGGAAGACTTCCCTCCCCACCCCATCCCGCACGCATCCGGCATTCAGGGTATGTCAGTCAGACGGCTTACAACTCGTTTTGGCGCCTCCGCGTTTCCTCCGCTTCTTGGAGGCGGCGGTTCTGCAGGCCTTGCGCCCACTTGAGATGTGAGATGTCGGTAATCGACCCCATGATCGACCGCAACGTGCCGTCCGCAGCGGGTTCGGGGTGGGCAGTGAACAAGACCCAATAATCGAGAATCTCGCCCTGCGGGTTGACTACGCTCGGCACCGGCCGCTTCTTCAGCTGCAGCTCTCCCGACCATGGCAGTTGTCCGTTCACCAGCTGGTCCCAGCCGTCTGCTATGGTTTGTATGCTGCTCTCCACGATAAAGTCCATCCACGACATCTCGTACTGGGCGTCTCTCGTATGGCCCGTCATGTCGTAGAAACGATCGTTGGCCTCTCGCAGGACCCCTTCCGGGCTGATGAGGAACATGCCGAGCGGGGACATCTCCGTCATCCGCCGCAGCCGGCTGGCCTGCAGATGGAGCTGCTGGGTCAGTTGCTCCTTTTCCAGGGCCGCCGCCTCCGCTGCATCCCGGCTACGGCGGGTCTCGTCCTCGAATAGGATAGTAGACGCGAGCGAGGTTGCTAGTTGGCGGTTGAGCATACTGTTGAAAGCCCTATATTCGTCGTCGTAGGGCCTCCGGGGGTTGACACCCAGCACCAGGAAGGCAAGCACAGTGTCGGAATTGGTTGGTCGGACGGGGAAGATGATCGCCTCACGGCAAGGGTCTCCGAAGCCCCGCCACTGGATGCCTTCCAGAAGAACTTCGGGCAGAGTGCCGTCTCTGGTCTTCAAAAGAGTTGGCTCCCGCGTCCTCATTGCCTCGCGGAAGGAAGGAACGAATCCTTCGCGACTACGCCTCAGATCAAGAGATATGGGCGCAGAAGCGTGGCCGTCGGGGACGCCGATAGAGCCCTCGAGGTGGCAGCACTTGAGCGAAATTGTGCTCCCGGACGAGATGGACGAGTGGTCCGCATCCTCGCTGTCCCCCACCGAGTAGAGCAGGGCAAACGGGACGTCGTTGTGGTTGTCCTCGAGGCCCTCGAGGACGAGCCCCCAGAATTGCTTGACCGTCTTGGCCTGAGCGGTACAGTCGCCGATCCGGTTGATGGTCTCCATCCTCCGCTGGCTGATGACCTGCTGCGTTGTCTCGAAGGGCGCGTTGTAGAAGCCAAGTATCCGATCCGTGCCTCCGTAAAGAGGGGTGAACGACCAGGAGTAGAACGTCTCCTCGAGGAGGCCGCGCCGATTGATGGGCAGATAGTCGTTCTCCTTGCGCACGCTCTTGCCGGTGCGGGCACATTCGGCAAACAGAGGCCCGGCGTAATCCCACAGCTCCTGGAAGGGGCCCGAGAAGCCGGTGCCCATGAGGGAAGGGTGCTTATTCCCTGCTACCTCGTCGGCGTAGGCCTCGTTGTAGACCATCGTCAACTCGCTGCCCCAAAAGAGAGCGGCCGGGTGGGGGTTGCCCATGACCATGTTGGCGGCCTGGCGAAACTCGCGGGACCAACTTTCCATAGGGCCCAGCGGCGTCGTCGCCCAGTCGACTGCCCGCGCAATCTTGAGGTGGTCAGACAGGATGCCCTTGGGATTGCGTGCCGTCCAGTCCGCCACAGCCTTCTCGGGCGCCGAAAGGATGATCGACGCGCTGCGGGAGGACGCAGGAGTCTCGTTGCTTGAGCTTCCATCGGAGGGCTTGGGGTAGAAGGACGGAGGCTTCGAGCGCGGCTCGGGCTGTCCCTGAGAGGCCAGCGCGGTCGAGCCGGTGAGCGTGCTGGCGTTCGCCGGCTCCGCTGGTGCCCTTGACGTGCATTCCCCGGTGCTCTTAGGGGGCTTGACCGTCGCCGCTTGCCCGATGCGCGGTGCACCCGTAGCGACTTCTAGAGGTGCCCCCGATGCGAGATCGTGCAAGGGCACGTCGGCCCGCCAAGCCCGATTCCCGCTAATCAGCCGCCACCGTTTCCGCACGGTGGAGCCCGTCCAGAGCATGTCCCCATAGAGGAAAGAGAGGGGAAAGACGTCTCGGGAGTCGTCGTGGGCCGTCACGCCCAGCGCCCAGGTCTTAAAGTCGCCATAGGTAGGATCGGGGCCGCGCTGAACACCGGCAACATCCGACGAGGCATGGGCGTCCAAGCCCTGGGCGTCCTTCCCCACGAGGGCGTCAAACAGCCGCTCATGTAAACGCAGGGCAGCGTTGCAGAAGACGGGAAGGATGGCCCTGCCGGCCTCAGGAGAGTCCTCGTCGGGATCGAGGTCGACGACGAAGGTCGGCCGGGAATCCGCGTCCAGGACCTCCCGGATGCCCAGAGCATCCAGTTCGGCAACCACCTCGGCGGCCATGGCCCGAAGGGGTCACGTCGGCGCAGTTCGCAGTTCCGCAAGGGAAGCGTCTGGGCCACGGCCGGCTCGAAAGGTCATGAGCGGGGGGAGGGGGCAGGGTTGCTGATGTGAATGGGACGGTGGAAGGATCCCTGGCCGTATGGCGATCGGCAGCTTGGAGGGCGGCAGCGGTGTGGCCCCGTGGTCCAGCGTATGGTACAGCGTATGGCCCAGCGTCTGGCCCAGCGTCTGGTCCAGCTCGCCGGTGGAAGGCCCCGAGTTTGCCGGGGCGGCTGAGCGTCCTTTGCGCCGCGCTAATAAAACAAGGCAAATGAATGACGTTCACGGGAGAGAGACATGCTCAGCTGGCTTCAGCCCCCCCGCCCCCACCGCCACGTCCTACCTCAACACCGATCGGTTAGCCACACTAGCCACGACAACCAAAGTCAGCGCCACGAGCACAAGCAGCCGAAACGGAAAAAGCAAATAGCTTGGACATGTCTGTCAATTTTGAGCAGTACTCGGTGTACTCCCGATCGCGAACTCCACGCGACATTGCGCCGGCTTCCTCGTCCATCGAGCACGAACACCCGCACATGCTAGCACGTCTGCATGCCGGCAAAGGTCTCGGTTGACTCCACACACAGGAATCCCCGCAGGGCGAGAGCGTTCTGTGCATAATTGGAGTAACTTGGGGGATCCGCACCGATGCATAACCAACGGACTCCGCTCGCGCGATCAGTGATATTATAAGACTCGGTCTGTGTAGAAGTCCTCCAATAACGAATGGGGTGATGGCTTAGGTGGTAAAGCGTCCGCTTAGCATCAGGATACGAGCTCGCCTCGTCTCCTCAGCATGCGGAAGGTCCGGGGTTCGAGTCCCCGTTACTCCATTTCTTTTGCTCGTTGTCAAGCGACCTTCTTTTTTTTTTTTCTTTTTTTTTTTCTTTAGGTTCTTTCCTCTATTTATCGTATTCTCTCCTCTACTATGCGTCCAGAACGAAGAAACGAATCAAAATATTCTGTTGTCTCTTTCTTCAATTTCCGATTGGCGCTCGTCAGTAGTCTTCATAGCTGCCATACGGCGCTGAAATGATGCTTGCCATGGCGCCGCGGAACCCCAACATAGCGGGGCGCGGTCCGCCAACATCGTCGAGCACATTAGGGGACGACGCCGAAATTCATTCTCATTCAAGACGGCTTCAACCACGGAATCTGTCTGCGATCCTCCTTCCCGGAGGTAATCGGTATAGATATGAGATCAAATTTTTCTTAATAAAGGACATACCCAAGCAGAGGTGCCTGGCCCAGCTGAATGCCCCCTTGTCTTTGCATGAGGCACCTTGGCCTTTATCTCGACTAGCGACAGATGGTTCATCGACATCACCGCAAAGGTTTCATCGCGATATCACCCTACCCAAGCCGTCCAAACCAAGGCCGGGAGTAGGTAGCTCCCATAAAGGAAGTTCGATGAGGGTAGAGATCTTTCCTTCAGGGATTTTTACCCCGGCCAATGAAGCACCGCCCAAAACCGACCTCGGCCAGACGGAGGAGCAGCCTGCGGAACGTTCCGTCCTTCTTACAGCAGGCCGGGCCTCTCCGGCCGGTAAGGCTGCGGATCAGGATTGGCCGGCACAAAAGTTCCTCGCTACCGCTGTGCCCCTGAAATATCAGATACCGGAGTGCCTACGCACGCAGGGTAGATAGATAGACAGCCTTGCAGCACGTCCGTCGTCCGCTCCGAGCGTCAGCGACAAAAGGCCCTCGCGTCAGCATAGGCCGAGGCCCTTTCTCACGAGGTAGCTTCGTCCAGGGGAAGATTCCGGCCTCCAGGCCTATTCTGGCGCTGCCGCCGAGTTTGGTGAGTTGTCAGTGCCATCCAACGCGGCATGGCTCGCCATTTATGTCCTCCCTTGCTCTAGCTGCCGAACATTTGTTTCCTGGACAGGGATTTGAAGGTCAGGAACTTTGCTGAAGCCCTGTCATCTCGGTCGTTCACCTCGGTCGTGGGCCGTCCTGCTTGTTTCATTAAAAAGCCCCGGCGTCACCAAACCTCCTGGCATTTGCAAAGCACGTTCGTTGCCGTTTACTATCTCTGTCTCGAGAGGTACTTTGGCAATTCTCGCCGAGGCGAAAGGAGTTTTGACACATGCCACAAATGTCCCATGCATTACACTGCCCCTATGTTGGTGGCTTCAACTCAGGATGAGAAAGATAGGGGGAACTGTCGGCGCACTTCTTTATCGTCACCTGCATTCTGCTTCAAGACTGAACCTCTACATAAGATGACTCCAGGCGCTCCGTAGACGCTTCTCTTGGTCATGTAAGCTGGATTCTCCATCACCGAGCCAGTAAGTTGCGGTTCCTCCCTTCTCAGCGCTGTTCTTCCTCTCATCTTCGACGACGACGCCATCATGTCTACTCCAAACGATGTCGGCACCGCCACTTGGGCTCCAGTCCCCCGGGCGCGAGATCCTTTCCCGGACGCCAAAGGCGGTGCTGCTCCCAACATCCGCGTTCCCATTTTCACAGGCCAGTCATATCAGATGGCCCGTTTCCTTGCACAGAAGTTGGGCGACGAGCCCTTCCACAACATCGGCTTGGTCCGGACGGATGCAGCGGCGGCCCCAAAACCATATGAAGGCCCTCTGCCTAGCAACGCGGGTGCTACACACGGAGAGCCAGCCGGCACCACGACGCCCGAAGAGAACACAGCTCTCGAGGTAAGGGTGTGAGCGCCTTGAGCCGTCAGAGAACTCTCGCGCTGACCTCTCGGGGGCGGTTGAAGGCGAAGATCCTCGCTAGATGAGCAAGAGGGGTCGGAAGTCCAGGGGTAGACGTTGATTAAGATTGAAACATGCCGCATGCGTGGGCCTCCTGGCATGCCAAGGTCGGGATTGGGGTTGGAGGGCCAATCGCACTCGTTATGCGCCTCTTGGAGTTTCGGTATTGGGATGGATAAATCTGTATTTCCAACTTGTCCGTAATCGCCGGAAGTTGCCGCTTCGAGAACATTATGAACTTGGTCTTTATTTATGCTCGCGACAGCTTTATTTTTCTCGATTAGCGACAGGCAAATGTCGTGCATAATGCCAGATAAAACAGGAAATACCAGTTGGAGGATAGTCAGACAGTACAGTTTGGTATCATTTGAAGCCGAAGCTTGTCAAATACAATCGTAGCGAAAAAAAGCATCACGTAGGAGTAGGAACCGGTGAAAAAATAGAGTTGAGGCGTACGCACCATGAGGCTCTTAGGCTGGTTATAGGCAGCTTGGCCAAGATATTGGCATACCCAGGCCACAGTCTTGGATATTAGAGCCGGTCATCTGGCCGCTTCCAGCCAGCTGTGACGCCTACCTGCCCAGCGGTAGCCAGCACACGATCAACCATGGCCTTCACGAGGCCCTGCCTCCTATTCTTATCGCCGGACCTGGACGGTTCTTCCGTCCCGATAGTCGGCAGGACGTTTTCGCTCGCCGTTAGGCTGACGAATAGCGCAAATGGTATAAGCCATACGCAGAGCCCAAAGTACGACGCGATCTCGGTGAAGGTCGGGATGTTGTCCGGTGTGTCGTAATAGGAGGACATGTTCTTGTATGCTCGCTCTTGGCGGCCGGAGAAGTGCTTGAACCACACATAGTGGTTGAGGAAGACTAGTACTAGAGCCCAGAACATCGAACATCAGTACGAGCGGGGCCCGGCTTCGCTTAGGACTGGCGACCCGAGAACCAGACACCTACCGCAAGAGACGAGGAAGAGCGGATCCGTGAGCCTGACGAAAGGAAACCGCCGCATGTTGCCGAGGTATATGAGGTGGGAAATGACACCAAGCGCGGTTGGCCCGAGTGGAAATCGGTCAACGAAATAGAGCAGCAGCTGCAGAGCAATGACGAAGTAGATCAGGCGTGTGATGACGCGCTTCGAGGTGACTGTGTGTTCTTCCACAACTTCCGCGAGGTAGTAAAGACCGGAGGCTACACAAGCAACAAGTCAGCTCTGGGCACGGCACTAGATTTCCACCTCCAGGAGAGGCTTCAGGACTAAGCCACATACCGACCGCCAGCGTCAGAAAACTGAAGCCAACCGCCGTCCCCAGATAGCCGACTAACGGAAGAATCCACATGGCGTCAGCTGGCGATGGTGATGACAGACGAAGCAGTATGGTAGGTAGTATGGCGTGTGGACTAGATGGAGTAATTCAAGGCATTCGCGTTGACGGTACCAGATGGTGATAGTTGGTATGCATTTTGAAAGAGAAAGGGGGAAGCCAGCTTCAAAGGAGGTCGGTCTTCTTGCGTCCAAACTTCTGCCCCGTGTCCATTCAAAAACCGGCGCCTGGAAATTTGTTGCCCGCTGCTGTCGCGGTTTAACCGAGCCCGGTTAGACCCTGGGAGCATTTATCGATAAGCAAGATATGACAGGGGATGCCCGCCCACTTGATTACAGCGCTGTAACCCCACTACGCCGCCGAAAAGCTACAGAATCCCTAACAATCGGCCTGCCTTCCAGCACAAAACCATATTAAAGCGCTTGTACCCCATTCCAACTCGGCACCGTCAACCCACCAAAATTCGGGTTTTGCGCCGGCACGCAAACCCCATCGCGAGAACGAACTTCAGTTCAAATGGGGTACATGCTTTAAATTGTGACAAAACCTTAAAGAGAACACCTCCTCTCATATCCTCGTTGAACCTATTGTCATACTCCAGCTATCGTATTGATCGTCTAACAGCTTCACCCCCTCGCCACGATGTCTCGGCCGGAGGACACTTTGTACGTGAGCTCGATACCCTTTGCAGGACGGTGGCAGGAGCGCTAACAGAAGTCAAACCCAGGTCGGCGGACATATACTACGACGACAGCGAAGCCCGGAAGTACACGACAAATTCTCGCATCCAGAACATCCAGGCGTCTATGACCCGGCGGGCCCTCGAGCTGCTCAACCTCTCCTCGCCTAGCTTCATACTCGACATCGGCTGCGGCAGCGGCCTGTCCGGCGAGATCCTCAGCGCCCTAACAGAAGAGGAGGGGGGTCCACACACATGGGTGGGCATGGATATCAGTGCTTCGATGCTGGACGTGGCACTACAACGAGACGTCGAGGGGGACCTTCTGCTGGCCGACATGGGCCAGGGCATTCCGTTCCGGGCAGGCACTTTTGATGCGGCGATCAGCATCAGCGCGATCCAGTGGCTGTGCAACGCTGAGAGCAGCGATACCTCACCCCAGGGCCGGCTGACGCGGTTCTTCAACGGCCTCTATGCGTCGCTGCGCAGGGGCGGCCGCGCCGTGTGTCAGTTTTATCCCAAGAACGACACGCAGCGCACTATGATCACCCAGGCCGCCGTCAGGGCCGGCTTTGGCGCCGGTCTTCTCGAGGACGACCCAGAAACGAAGAATGTCAAGGTTTACCTGGTTCTGACGGTGGGCGGCGGCACGGCGACCAGTGGTAGCGGCGATATCACCGGCGTCGTGGCCGGCATGGACGGCGTCGACGTGCTGGACTCGCGGAGGAAGGCCAAGAACAGCCCCGGCAAGGGCGAGGTCAAAAAGGGCAGCAAGGCGTGGATCATCAAGAAGAAGGAGCAGATGGAGCGGAAAGGCAAGATAGTCAAAGCGACGTCAAAATTCACGGGCAGGAAACGGCGTATTGCCTTCTAGATCGGCATATCTAGGGTTCATGGCCTTTGCTTTTTGCCTTCGGTTGGCGTTATATAAGACAGCGCGTCTCGTGGATTATGTCTGGTAGTTGGTTCCCCTTTCTCTTGTTTCTTTATTTAGCTTCATTTCCCGCGAAGACCCATGATACCCAAGAGTACTACACCCACCTACCTGGCCTAGCTTTGAACAATATCCCAACCCCCCCAAAGTCCACGCTGCGCAGTGACAGTCAACGTCATAAAGCTTGCTCGCCGGCCTATCCTGGTCGCGGCAAGCATATTGACGAGAGGCATCAGCACAGTGTCGATGCTGGCGCCCTTTGTCAAGGCAGTACGGGCGTCCCCCTAGTAGCAAGCCCAACCCAACTAGCCACGCCCAACATTACTTGTACTTGTTGACGAGCAATAGCTAATGACCCACTCCCACGCTAGTCCGTTAATGCAGCTAAGTTGGGTGAGCAAACTACATAAAAGTTTAGCGGAGCTATTTTCGTTGCATATGCTGCTGCGGATGCTGTGGAGTGAGTTGGCCTAAAGGTCCCTGCAGGCAGCGAGGAATGTTTACGAAATTACCGCATCTCACTGGGCGGCAAGCAGTATCAAATGAAAGCCCCTAACTCTGATTACCGATCATCGATATGGCCGCTTAATGCGGAATCGGATATATAATGGCAGCCTTCGAACCCGTTGGATCTATATCGACATCGAAACTCAGCTCCTGCCCTCATCCCTTACAACACAACTCTATCAGCGAACTAGGCCTCAGGGCAAGCCCAGCGCCTTCCAGTACCCCGACGTCGCCCATCATTCTGTCATATCCGCATTGCCTACATGAAATCTACCTACTTAGTACTTATAAGTTGAGCGACGGCTCAACCGATACGCAAATCGACACCCCGTGGACGAGCACGGCCGCGCCCACCAACATATGCACCCGCTCGGAAAGACTCGGAACTTTCGGAAGACACAATCATACACGATAGCAGCTACATAGTAAAAACTTAAGCCTAGAGCACCGCCTTCCGAAACTCCACGATGCGCAGGTCTGACGGGGCATTCAGTACAGCCAGCTGCAGGAGCCCATCAATACATTCTCCCCATCCCGTACATCCCTACTTCCTGCAGAGTATCCGCTCATCTTCACGCCTGACACATTCAGCGGTATTCACGGTTCCCGAGCAAGATATGAGAATGCAGGGCTCACACTCCGGATAGAACCAACTGGGCAACGTCACAACTAGTTATTAATCCCATCAGCAATGCGTATATAGATGGTTTTGCGACTCGATAAAGCCCCCGGCCCGTCGCGGCTCCTGTGCGCAGCGAGGCCGTCTGCCCAGCCCGCGCCTCTGATGACGCCGTATTACGTATATACCTACCCGCAAGTGCGATGAATAAAGAGCATAGCTTCCATCCCCTGCCTACACCGATTGCGTGCCACAAATCTAAGTCAACAGCGATGAACACAGTGCAGAACTTCGCCCAGTTGATTCCGAGAAATGCTAGCAACGTATGAGAACATGCTTCTATCCTAAGTACATTAATAGGTAGCGGGTCTATACTATTAACGAAGGATCGGCGAGTAGCGGCGACCTCAAACACGGCATTGCTGGCTATTTTCATGATAATATTACCTCAACTCCTGGTACCATCAGTACTCGGGAAGAGGCCCAATTCGTCGTACTGGTGCGTTTTAACAACTACAGAAATTCATGATAATGCCCTCCAATAGACCGTAGCAGTTACTCGGCGATGACGGCCACAGAGTCATCCACTCGCTCGTCGTGACGACAGGTGCCAGCACATCCCAGAAAGCGTCACCACGTCAAGTAAAAAACGATATTATTTGCTACGCTCTGGCCAACAGACACCATTCTATATTGTCAAGATGATTATTACCCCTTAGGTAATAATAAGGATGCATTGTCAAACCGCAGTACGCGGCTCCTTTGGCGTCTCGTGGCAGTGCCTGCCGTAGGTACTTACCTACATATTATATCGCCGCAGCTTCTATTTCGCATGGAAGGACGGGCGGTCTTTCGTGTAAAGACCACGGTGTTTATCTACTACTGTTGCTGTCCGAGCACGTATGTCTTGTCCCCTTCATGGGAGGAGAGGGAGGTGTCTAAGCTGCGCTTATACATAAGAGACGGCGTCGGCTTTTGGTTCAGTTTTCCTTCACGGCGACCGCGGCCTGGTTTTCCATCTTTTTCATGAGTCCACCCTGAATACCAGCTTCAGCACAATAATCCCCAGCCTTGTATCCGCCATACGTCGGGACCTCATAGCCCGGGGGCTTTGAATACCCCCCGAATCCCGAGAGAGAACCGACCCCTAGCTAAGAAAACGGCCCGGACGGTCTATGGGGCGTGCCCGTTTTAAGCCTGACAGAAGGCCGGATGGCACAGGTGCTACGACAGTCATACTACGCAAGCATGCCACAATGAGCGGACTACGGAAGTCTCAAGAGCGACTGGTCTCGTCGGAATTAGTATATTATGATCAATGTAACCCTTGGATAGGCTCTCCAAGAATATAAAAGACGTATGCCGCATTTCCACCATGTCCGTATCCTCCACTCTCCCCGGGGATTCTTTCTACTTCGATCGTTGCAACCATCGCTCCCTTCACTTTGGTCTCGTACAGTGGGGCATTAGTAAGAAAAAAAAAAGAAAAACAAAAAAAGCGTTGCCGCCCAATCATGCCGTCTTCAGGTCGAAGAGCCGCGGAAAAGGAAAATGCAGATGCTAATCTATCATCGTCGTCGTTCGTTGTCGTGGTGTCGTGGGGAATGGAATGTTCGTTGGGGTGGTTCGTTAATCATCAATCATGAAGAGGGACACATAAACGTCGTGCCGACCTTATCGCCGTAGAGGCTTTGGTCAGAAAAGTAGTTGGTGGGATAGTCCACGTTGACGCATTTGCCGCCGCCCGTGGGGCCCACGTGAGGGCAGTGCACCTGTTGCGGGTGGATTAGTACGAGACGAGATAAGGCGGTCAGAAACACGATGAAACAGAGGGAGGAGGGTGCTTACATCTGGCCGGACCTGGGTGAGGACGACGTGAATGGATCGGCAGACGATGTTGTCGCCCCAGGCCTCGTCGTAGTCGCCGTAAGGCTTCCCCGACAATGTGGCCACACACTGGTTGATGTCGGACCACTGGGTGTTGTTCCCAGTGCACCGCACCTGCGTGAGGCCGCACAGCTGCTCGATGCTCGCCGTCTGATACTGCGTGTTCGTGGGCTGGGCGCCCGTGGCGATCTGGATCCAGTCCTGGAGGTTCGGGATCCAGGCGTCGTACTTGAGCACCGCCCCCTTGTCATCAAACCTCCAAAATGCCACCTGGAAGAATCGGGTCAGCTGAGCACGTGACACGGGCAAAACGGTAAACGACATCCTGTGGGCACGGCCATAGCCAGCATCCATGGGTATGCCATCAAGCTCGCTCATACCTGTTTTAAGGGCGCCAGAGCCTTTCCGTTGTCAGGAGACCCGGGGTTCACCACGCTGGTGTACAGGTAGACGACGGAGGCGGCCACTTCGGGGCAGGCCGAGGTGAACTCGGCGATCTTGTAGCTGGTGATGGCGGCAGACACCGCGTTCCCCTGCGGCAGCGGGGCGAGGGCGAAGAAGTACTCAATGGAATCCTGGAAGCCGATGAAGTCGCCGACGGGGTCCACCCTGCCCACGACATCTTGGCTGAAGAGCCCCGGGGGCACGCCGGCGCCGCCCTCCTCGAAGATGGGGAGCTGATTGGGGTAGACGGTGGTGTTGTAGATGCTGGAGATGGTCTTGAAATTGCGCTGCTGGTAGTCACAGACCGAGGGCGGGTGCGGTTGCGGCTGGTGGTGCCACGATGGCCATTTCCAGCTCGGCCAGCCCCAGGGCATCGGGAGGGACGATGATGGTGTGGCCAAGCAGGCTAGGAGCACCCATAGGGCGATGCCGAGGCCGCGATGGCGGGACGGGGCGGAGGAGTAGCTCATGGCTCCTGCTTCTCGGACAGGCCTCTTGCGATCCGCTCTGGCTCTCTGGCTCTCTCTTTCTGAGAAGATGGGCCGAGAGAAAAAGAGAAGAGAAAGCTCGTCCAGAAGAACTCAAAAGCGTGACGGAAAGGGGAGGCGGTGTGGTCTTATCGACCCGTCAACGGCCGCCTCGACCACGCCGCACCGACCGGCTGGCGGCACCAGCGAGCCCAGCAAGTACCCAGCAAGTACCCAGCAAGGGCCCAGCAAGGGAAGAGCAAGGGAAGAGCAAGGGAAGGCCACCAAACCTGCCTCGGGCAGTGGCTAGCAACGTGGCGGCTCGCCATGGCGCCGATGCAAGCAATTCTGCAGCAACTGTGCAGCAGCCTAGGACGGAATCGCCCAGTGGCCCGGGTCCCAGCCAGCAAGGAGGGAGGGTTGGCGCTAATCCCCGACCAGCAGCCCTGCTGGCTAGCGAGGACACTTGTCGATGTGTCTTACCCGTATTCGTGCGTTCGCACCGGGCGGTGCATCCGGCCAGCCCAAAGGCCAAGGCACGAACCCCCAGCCGTCTGCAAATTTTCCTCACCCCGCATGCCCATCCGTGGAAATGACGTGGTCGGGTCGCGCCCAAAATTTTTTTTCCTTTCTTTTTTCTCTCTTCCGCTTCCCTTTCTCTCTGCCCGAGCTGAGGAGGTTGGTTCGCTGGCAGGCCGGCTGGGGGACCCTCAATAATGGCGTCAATAACCAGCGAAGACGGCTCATGCGCCGGTCTAGGGCCGGGGCTGGGGCCGCATTTGCAGGGCCTGCCGGTCTTGCCTCAGCCTGCTCTCGTTTGGTTTTGCTGCTTTTGGCCGCTCGCTTGACCCGCAGCGACCAGCGGTGACCGGGTCCCTTGTAAATTAACGGTTGCTTGCTCCGCGACAGCGGGACCGCGACAGCAACGAGACAACGAGACAGCGAGCGCGGCAGGGAAGTGCGTGCAGGCAAGTGCGGGCAAGAGTGCCTTAACTAAGGCATGGCAGTTCGTTTGGGGTGACACCGACGCGGTCGAGCGATTGAGAGGCACCATCCATCATCTCGCAGCCCCGGTCAGCCAGCCACGCCAGAAACTCCAGCCAATGCACAAAACACCGGCTGCGGAGAGGCGTGCGGCACGCGGCGTGAGCGGGAAGGGGAGAGTGCCAGACCCGCCGACCCGCCAATCGAACGGGTCCGCTGTTCGCTGTTCGCCGTTCGCAGGGCCAGAGAAGAAGGGCGATTGAGCCGACTCGATCCGGAGCTCCGGCGTGGGATGCAGCTTGCATATGTGTCGTGGCACGTTGCGTCAATCAGTTGCGGCCGATTGCCCACTTAGCGACTTGGCGGGGGACGGCGGGCGATGCGGGCCTCTGCAGAGCCCGGCCAGTGATGTGGCCTGGTGCCAACAACTCGGTCCTCGGTCCTTGGGCTTGGATGCAATGACGCCAGCGTGCTTGGGCGGCGGGACCGACTGGGGCCTGTCACCGCCGGCCATCGATCATTATGATATATATATAATGTGTCGATGCTTGGAAAGCTGGGCAGGGGAGAGCCGAGGGACCGAGCAAGCTGCGGTCGGTTGGCTGCTAGAATTCTAGACGGCTCGTCCGGTCGGCGAGCGGGCAGCTTCGCGTGTGGGATATGGGGTGAAGAGCGGCGGCGATGGTGCTTCGCTAGGGAAGGGGGTTGCATCGTATATTATAAGGCACGAGGATATGACATGACGAGGCTTCCATTCTTCCATTTTTCAACGCTCGATTCTCCGGGCCCGGCTTCTCGAACGCCGCTGAACATCGTCTGCGGGGTGGTGTCTGTGCCAAGAGGTCGTAGGGGATGGGGACGAGGAAGCGGCACCCAGACGGTGCAAGAATGGTGGCAGCCAGTACGGGGCCAATGTACGCGGACAATGAGGGGGTGGAGAGGAAGCCGGCGATTTCAGCGGATTGGATGGGAACTTCAGCTGCCCTTGGGCCTGGCGGGACCAAGACATTTTGTACCCAGCCACCAGCCACCGTGGCTCGTACGGAGGCCACCGCCACAGCACCCACCCAAATCCAAAATCCGGGTTATCCGTTGGTCGCATCCGCAACTCCTACTTGTACAATCCCGCTGCCGCAATTTCGCGGGTTTTGCTCCGTCGTCCTTATTCCGAGGTCGACGTAGTATTGTGTGGTAGACTCGACACCATCGGAACAATGGCACTTCGTGGGGGCCTCGATCACACCCCCCCTCAAGCTCAAGCGCACCAGAAATCCAACCAGAAATACGCCAGGACACACCGCGCTACCTTAAGCTGAAGGAGGTGATGGCTGAGGACCCCACAATAGCACCTGATTGGCCCGGAAACTGGGCGTCGAGATCAGCTCTCTCTGAGGGAACCTGCGATCTGATTGGCGGCGCCATCCAAACCAGCACTAGGTGCTCTCAAGGTCGTCAGGAAGATGCCTCCAGCTTCCCGGCAGACTGCCCAGGTCCTTTTCGATCAGGGGCTTGTGTCCGGTCTGTGCTTCTTGTCCCTCCTGCCTGTGTTTCTCCAGTCTGCGACATCGCATGCGACAAGGACAAATTTAGCTCAAAATACACAATATACGACGTAATGAGGCACAAGCCGATCTCCCGCCCAGCGACTTGAAGCTTACTCGAAAGAAACGAGGGGGAATTGATTATCGGGTCTCAGGTATTGCGCACTATGCGTCTGTCATACGCTCGGTTTCCCGTCCGCCGAGCCTCTTACGCCTGTGTTGCCACCGCTAACATTGGGACCAGCCTCCAGTGCTCACGTCGTTTTGGCGCCGAGTCCTCCCCTCTTCCACATGAGTGGCCAGAAGCTCCGCGGCCCCTGCCAGTCCACCGTCGTCCAGCCCGGCGCCCGCCATGCGGAACGTCCAGTCAGAAGCCGCAGAGCCACACCCGCACCGGGAGCGCGCCACACCCACCAGACGCTCCGGCCTATGGTGTCGCTGCCCTGGAGGGCAACCCATGCACTCGGCGTGTGACGGCGAAGGGTGGCAATGGACGAACAGGAGCTCATGGACGGAGGCATCCCGCTCCTCCCACGGCTCGGGCCCCCTTTGTCGCAAGACCTCATCTCGTCGACGGGGGTGTGGCAGCGAGTCATGCTTCTTGGTATCCCGGAGCGCAGTCTCCCACCTCGGATCAGTTACATCGTGCAGTGCGACTCCGCTCAAAAGCAGCCACTCATCACCACCTCCTTGGACTCCCCTCCTTTTCTCCTCTCCGCGCCTGTCCCTTATCAACAGACCCCTGGCCCCAAATCTCGCCCACCCGCGGCTGCCATGTATATAGCCTTCGGCGCAGGCCCCTCCTCTTCTTGTCCTTCCCCAGACTTGTCTGACCTGATCCACCTCGCGGAGATGTCCCAAGCGTCGTGCCCTCGCCGCCGCCGACGACCCTGCCATTGAACGTGCGCCCGACCCTGACGACCCCGACCGCGACCGCGACGACGACGACGACACGGCAACGACGACAACGACAACGACAACGGGCCGCATTCAATAGAGATGTCGTCGCCTGTCGACCATGTGGGCGCCCTGCCCCACGACTCGCTCCTGGCGCTGATCTGGGCCTGCTTCAGCGTCGCCTTCCTCTTCGTGGCGCTACGTACCATCATCCGCCTGCGGCTCTCGGCGACCCGGCTCACGGCGGAAGACTACTGGATGTTCCTGGCCCTCGCAACGCTGCTCACTCTCTGCATCCTCGACACGATCCAGCTGCCGAGCTTGTTCTTCATCACGGCTGAGATCGCAGGTGCCATTCCCCTCAGCCTCCAGATCATCTCCTACACTGAGGAATATCTGCGCTTTGAGTTCCCCATCATCATCCTCTTCTGGACCGTGTTGTGGTGCGTCAAGGCCGGATTTCTGGCGCTCTACTACAAGCTCTTCCGCGAGCTGCCGCTCTACCGCCGCGCCTGGTACATCTTGGCCGCCTTCACCTTCCTCGCCTACATCGGATGCATCATCACCTTGTGCCTCTCGTGCTATCCCATCTCCAACTTCTTCGCCTTCCAGCAGTGCGGTAGCCAGAAGGACGTCTGGGCCTCCAACCTGAGCGTCTACTACAGCACCGTCGTCGATGTCTTCACGGATTTGTGCAGTACGTGGTGTCGCAGTCATGCAATTCTCCATCGCAACACGAAGTCGAGACGGTGGCGGTGGAAAGGTCTTTCTGACAATCAGCAGTTATGGCGATGCCCCTCCGGTTAATATACAACGTTCAGATATCCCTAAGGCAGAAGCTGGGCCTCGTCTGCGTCTTCGGCCTCGGCTTTGTCATGATTGCCTTTGCCATCATCCGCGCCAAGCAGGTCCTAGTCCCGCAGTACTTCGTCAACCTGACCCTGCTGATGATCTGGTCGACGCTCGCTGCGACGATATGTAAGGAAACACACGTGCCGCCTCGCCTCTAGCGCTACTTAGTCAATCTTGCTAACGCGTTCGCTTCCCCCCGCAGCCGTCGTGGTAGGGAGTCTGCCGGCGCTCAAGCTGCTCATCACCAACCGCATTTCCGCAAAGCGGTCTCAGTATGCCGCCTCCTCCGTCCGGGGGCGGAAGCAGCAGGCCAGCAACCACAGCTACCGCAGCAACAGGAGCAAGAGCGTCCCGCTCAGCTCGTTGTCAAACAGCGACAAGAAATCGATCACCAAGCACGGCCTTCCCAGCGCTGGCGACTCCCAGGAGGAGATTCTCCAGTCGGCAGAAGGCGCCAACTTCGTCTTAGTCAAGCACGATGTTGTGAGTCCCACTGCTACCTACCATGCTCCTCCTGCTACCGCTTCGTCCCTTCATCAAGCCCGCGGAATCTCACCGACCCGTTTCGTATAAAGCAGACTGTCACGCACGGCAACATGGATCACCCCGAGCCCATCTATCGGAGCAGCCCCACGGTTACTTCCGATTACGCTAGGGCTGTCTAATCACCTCTACGGCCCTCCAATGCAACCTGATTCTCTTGTCTTTTTGCTCCCCTTTATATACCCATTACTATTATATATTATCAGCCGCATAGGCTCCGGGACTAGACTCTAAAACTCACAAGAGATCAGTTCTCATGTCGCGCCCCCTTCAATTAGCTATTCAGTGCTGACGTCCGCCTCTGACAACTACCTCTCTACGTTGTAGGATGGGCGTGTGACTGCGGGGCGGCAGATGGATGATATGGATTAATGCCTAGCGCCGCGGCGCTTTACAGCGAGAGGTGCTGCCTACTATTTTATACATCCTTAACTCCTATCCACCTAGTATATGTATATCGATATTAGCAATTGTACTATTAGTACGTTTGTCGTTTTGGTAGCATCAAAAAAGATACTACTTGGCTCAAGCCACCTTCACTACATCCTGTCCCTAATACGTATCGTTTGGGTGGCGCCGGGCCCTGCATCCCCACAACATGAAGCTGCCTCTGAAGGATGCCCCAGCAAGGGTGGTGGTTCACCTGTCAGCACCACCGACAGCACACTTCTCATCGTTAAGCCTCACCTCCTCGACTTACGACCAATCTCCACTCAGCAGCAGTCGCCGCGAACCGGCGTGAGCGGACTACAGAAACATGCTAGCCGTCTTGCCCGTAACCTCACGGTCGCAAAATTGGCTCAGCAGCTAGATAAGCAGCAGCAGTAAGTAGTCGGGGTAGTTAATCCAGCCGATAAGGGGCCATGGCACGCGAGGCTGGAACCCATCTACATCAACAACTCCCTATAACAACGTCGGATATAAATGAAGGGAAGACAAATTTTGTGCCTAGTCGATTATAATACGTACCTGTAGTGGTATTAACTTAGATGCGCGACGCGCAGGTCAGCATCCTGTGCACGATCTCGTTGATCCCGACTAGCAGCTTGAGGCGGCCAAATGCCTGGGTATATATATTCACTATAGAAGATCAACATAGCCCTACTCAGATCTATAGCTCGCGCGAAGGAAGGATAAGTGCCGTGCGAGGGATAACATCGCTAGTCGGTCCGGCTAAGGGGGGCTGACCTGTCGACATCGGCATCGAAATACTACGCGTATAGAGCCTCGTGGTCATGCAGGCTCATGGGAGAAGGCGCATATCATGAAAAAAACGTACAGATCCATGAGGCCGTCAGGAATTCAACCTCAAGCAGATATCACTGCCCAGGGTCCAGAATGTTGTCAAATATTACTGCCAAGCAAGACGTATCTAGTATCGCTCCCTCCGCCATGAACGGAAACCTTGTCATCAACATCGCTAAGGCGAGCCTAACAATCGATTGGATTGCCTTTATGGTAGACTCTGGCGTGTATAACCCACGTCTACAAATTCCGGAAGGCAGAGTTATAGCCTCGCCCTGAGATTACAATACTAAGCAGCAATGTTGCACATACTACTACTGGTTCGAGGGGGAGGGTAAGCATCCGTAAAGGTGGTCCAAGTGCTACATGAACGCCTCAGGATCGTAGCTTCTAGCCACTCACGAAGGGTTGGCCTTCCCTCGGCTTTCCCAGATCTTTCTAGATCTTCCAACCTGAGCTTAATTTGCCGCTAGCTAGAAGAACGTAGGGCACTACGCAGCTCAAGATACCTAGGTACCTAGTAGTAGGTGGTTTAGCCGGCCCGTGCGGCAAACACGGACAGGCCATTCTGGCCCAGCTGCTCCGTCATGTAGGGACGGGGCGGGGGAAGGGGAAGAGAGAGCCACGAAAACGGCGGGGCCTAGGCATTTCTTTTAATTACCTACTTACCGCCAAGCGGTGGTAAGGAACGAGGTAGGAACGAGGACAAACCACCTAAGTACCTACTTGTCGTCAACATCCTTCACCTCCACTGTATTATGTTTGCCTTGGATGGGGCGATCTTGTTGGACATGCACCTAGATTTTTGGCCTGGGATCCCAAGCGTCATCCTCCCTTCCCTTCCCTTCCCTAGTATAACCATGTCTTATGATATATCTGGCCCCAACTTTCTAGCATTCAGTGCTATAGACTGCCTTTTGCTATCTACAGGCACTTAAAAACCCCCAATATCACAGGTATACATTTTCAGCCTCTATCTAATAAGTGGCGCAGCGTTTCTCCCACAATCATGAAAGCTCGAGCCCTTTCCTATGGCCCCGCATCCTGGTGACTTCCCAGCCCATCTTGTTCGCCCAGCGGCCCACAGATCACAAGGACGTTGCCCTGCCTGGCTGGTGCATTGAGATTGCTAGGCTCCTTCTCCCCCCCGTCTTTTCTTCTCTTTCTTTTCCCCTTCTCCTTTTTTCTCCTTCATCGGATGGCCGATAGACGTTGGCGAGGGTATCTCAATTCTGTCTCTGTCGAACGTGTCAGCCGTAATTGTGGTGTAAGAGCAAGCTCAACGTGGATCACACTGTGTAGGAACGAACCGTAAAATCAAATGGAAATTTGTCCACCAGTTTAACGAGATTCCGGAGTGCGAGCATATGGTGCCAGAAAAGACACTCCTGTGCTCGAGAGAACCCTAAATTGAGGCACCGAAAACGATGGCCTGCCCCACAAAGCACGGTCAGCCTGCCTAATACATCTTCCATGTGGCACCAGGGGCTTACCCTACTCAGCCCTGTCTCAGCCCTGGGTGTCCGCTAAAGCGGTGGGACGGTTTGGTTTGGGGGGCGTAAGAGGGCGAGATTCAAGAAACACAAGAGAAAAATGCTGATGGTGCGCGAAGAACAATTGCCAAGGTAAGTAGAACCCCAATACAACGAAGAAAGCATCATCGTGAAAAAATGTCCCTCTGGACGCAATCTCGAGTCTCATGGGGGGGGGAAACGAGGATTTCGCGTCGTGGCTAGAGGTTTTTTGATCTGTCCACTGAGGTTGCTGTGCCGGCGCCAAGGAGGTGCTTTGAGCGTCGCGGCGAGTAGCGAACCCACGGGAGAATAAATAGCGTATCAGTTGTTGAGCCCCCAGAATGTACCTGTACGTAGGTAACCAACTTGACCCCAGGAAAGTAACCAGATTGTCCCCCAGGAAGTAACGCGATGCCCCCCGAGAGTAACCAGCTTCCACAAGTTGTAGCCAAGAGCCCCCGGAAAAGTAACTGTAACCCCTGGAAAGTAGCCAAAAACTCCTGGGAAGTAACAAGATGACTCCCAGAAGTTTCATAAAGTAGCCGGCCATCTATGGTAGAGCGGGTAAGGGGGGGGTTGGGGGGGTAGGAGCTGTCCCCGGGCGAAGGGCTAGCGGATTCTCCACGCGGGAAGTAAGGAGTCACTAGAAGTTCGGTATCCTGCCCGGGGGTTCTGTAGCGTAATGAATCTCGGAAGTCCAAACAAGGGGAAAGGATGGGTGAAGAAATGGGAAGTCGAGGAAGAAGGGGAGGAAATATCCCCGGGCGAAGAGCTGACGGATTCTCCATGGGAAAGTTAGGAGCCACCAGAAGTTCGGTATCCAGCCCGGGGGGTCTGCGATGTGGTGTATATGAGGAGTCCAAAAAGGGGAAGGGAAACATCCCCGGGCGGGGGGCTGACAGATTCTCCACGGGGAAAAGTTGGAGTCATCAGATACACGGATCCCGCCCAGGGGAACGGTGGATCTCCAAGAGAGGGTAAATTTCAGTGAAGTCCCAAAAAGGGAAAGGGAAGGTGAGGGTAAAGAGGAGAGATAAAATCTCCCCGGGCGAAGGGCTGACGGATTCTCCATGGGGAAGTTAGGAGTCACCAGAAGTTCGGTATCCTGCCCGGGGGTATGCGTGGCGTGGAGGATATCAGAAGTTCCATAACAATAAGGGGAGGGCAAACATCCCCGGGCGGGAGGCTGACAGATTCTCCATGGGGACACTTGGAGTCATCAGATGCAAGTACCCCGCCCGGGGGAATCACAGATCTCTGAGAGAAGGGACTTCCAAAAAGGGGGGAAGAGGAGAAGGGAGGAGGAAGGGGAAGGGGAATTGTCTCCCTGGTAGAGCCTGAAGGATTCTCCGCGGAGGCACACTTGATGCCATCAGATGCATGTATCTGGCACGGGGATTGAAGTACCTTGTACCCAGGGTGGGGTAGGGGTAAGGGAGGAGGTGTGCTCTCCGCTCCCTAGGTAAAGGTATGGTCTATGGGGAGAGGCTATACCACTCGACCCAGGGAGCGGGCTCGTTGTTCGTCCGTCTTGTATTGTGGCTGCACTTTCAGGCAGGATGGACGTGTGGATGGGTATAGGCAATGGATGGCAAGATCGTCGGATAAGAAGCTGTGAGTCGTGGAGATAGAGGAGAATAGTGGTAGAAGTATCTGCAGGGACGACAAATAGTTATCAGTTGCTCTGAAAGACAGTCCAGGACAGGGGAGGAAACCCTGAAAAGTCGACGAGATACTCTGTGAGCCCTGGAAATCTGCGTGCTTATAGGTAGATCAGCGGAAACAGACGATAACGTTGATGACGAATGATGATGGATGGGTGGATGGATGTTCCCCGGGCCCACTCTCCACACAGTCAGAAGGTTGGAGAGTGCGAACGCAAGGGGGGTCAGGTCATGACCGTTTCGTCTAGCTCATCTGTTGTAGCGACAAACTGCTGGGCTCTGGGTGTCTCGTGAGTATGAGAAAACTTCTGCATCTGGGGAGGAATGGGAGGGGAAAACGGAGGGAAGATGGGGTGTGGCCGTATACTTTAGCTTGTACGTTGCCTGGCTGAACTGGTAACTCTCAATGCAGGGGAGTAAGTGATTTTCAAAAGATAGATTTTATCATGTTGATGGGAGAAGTCTAGAGTCAGTTAGACGTATGAAAATGCCCAACGGATAATATGATGATGTCGGTGATAGGACGGTGTGATGGCGATGGCGACGAGACGCGAGCTATTCGACTATCTGCCCATGGGGGAGGGGAGAGACCCAGTGCAGTGCTGCGGCTTGAGATTTGATTCCGCTCTCGTAATTATAGGGCCGTCTACGGAAGCGATGGGACGTCTTGTCTCTCGAGAGCGGGTATTGTGTTGGGAATGAAGGGAAGGAAAGAGGACGCGGGGGGGGATTGCGGTCCAAAGACGAAGCAGAGCCAGGAAAGAGGAGAGGAAGCGGAATAGAAATGGTGAAGAGGAAGAGGAGTGAGGAAGAGGGAAACGTACCTTGAACGCACAGCTATGGCCGATGTGTATTGCCGGGAAAGACGGCAGCTGCGACGAAGTGAGGAAGGTGAGGAGAGGAAGGAAAGGCGAGAAAAGTAGAAAAATAAGCGAACGAGGCCGTACACTGTATAATAAACACGAAAAAGCAGAAGAAATGGTATCGCGAACGATAGAAGCGCGGGTTGATGTGTTGGGCTGGGTTGGGCTGGCGGGTTGGGGAGGAGAAAAAGAATTGAGAAGAAGAAGCGAGAAGGAAGTAGGAAGAGGGAAGAGACTTTTGCAGGGCAAGGTAGCAGCGTGAAAATTTTTTTTCCTTGGCACAGCCGCAAGAAGAATGAAGAATCGTGTTGCTGTGATGATAAGGGGCGCGGCTGTGCGTGGCTTCCAGCCTCATGGCCCCCCCCTATTCCGGTGCCTTCCACCCACAACAACAGAAAATTGGTGAGGGATTTACTCAAGAGGAGGGACAAAAACTGATAGGCACTGATAATGGATACTCTCATTATGATAATCTACGAGATTATTACCTGGGTCTTCGGTTGCATGCTCCCCTGAGGTAAATCCCCCTCCTGTTCCCCCACTTCCTTCCATAATGACCACCTACCTACAGTACTTGAATACCACATTTGGGGGATCAAGATCACAGGCAGTACAGAGCAGCCTAAAAAATTATAATAATCTTTGGGCGACTGCTTTGTTTCTAATTGCCCTGAGGTGTGGCCATGCAAGCCTAGGAACAGCCGAATAGGGGGCTGTCATGCATCACGTGATCTGTGCCCCTTTTCAAGATGGGAACCCCTGATGGGTACCTTATTTCCAGCTGATCGACTAGAAAATCCTCACAGTATTTTCCTTGTCTAAGAGCAGCATACAGGGACAAAAGTCGCTCAAGATTAACTGGCCTACTCATGAAACGGGTCAAGGATGGTAGAATCGATCGTACATAGATAAGCTACTGTCATGCTACTGAAATGGGGTCAAGGATAAATAAGTACATCAAGTGTAGGTCATCAATGAGATCTTGGACGTAGAGATACAGAAAGGCAGAGATATTGATGGAGAGAAAAGTCTGCGGCATAAGGGATAAAAATGGCAAGGTCAAAGAACTAAGAGATGAAGTCTGCTATAGCAAAAGCGCATGAAAGAAAAAAAAAGGGATGGGAGAAAGAGGATCAAATGCAGAATCATCAGTCTACACCCAACCATCATCCTGTCCATCACCGCCGATGCATAAGCTGTCTGCCTCCATCCACCTCCTACACTCCTGCTTCCTTCCCCTCTGCCAATCTAGGCCTTCTCAAACGAGGCCAACTCCGTCTTGCGCAGGATGATGTCAGCCAGCGCGACGAAGGAGCCGCTGCTGAGCAGATCGAGGATCTGCAGGGCGGCGCCTAGCTCGCGGGTGATCCAGTTGCGGATCTCGATGGACACGAGCGAGTCGAGGCCGTAGAAGACGGTGTCCTTGGTCGGGTCAAGCTCCTCGCGGGGGAGCATCAGCACGCCGGCCGTCTTGTCCAGCAGCGCCTCGATGACGATGCGGTGCGCCTCCTCGTACGTGGCCGCGCGCTTGAGCGCCGCACCGGGGGACACGGCCGCCTTGTTGCCGTCGCCTGCCGCGGCGCCGCTGGCCGCGTCGGCCCGGGCGCGCAGGGGCGCGAAGCGGGCATCGGAAGCCCAGAAGACGCTGGAGTATGAGCCCGTAGTGGGCAGCTTGAGGCCGGTGACGATCTGCGAGGCGCAGGTCTGGTCGGCGCGGCCCGTGATGGAAGCAGCTACAAGGGCGAGGATTTCCTTCTCGCTAATGGCCTCGCCGCCGATCTGCGCGAGCACTTGCTTCTGGCGCTCGGCGTTCTCGGCGAGGTAGCCCGTGTCGCTGACGGCAGCCAGGTCGAGCGTGGTCGCCGGCAGGCCCAGGCGGCGGCGGTACTGCACCAGGGAGTCCAAGAAGGTGTTGGCGGCGGCGTAGGCGGCCTGGCCCTGGTTGCCGATGATGCCGGCCACGGAGCTGAGGGCGATGAAGAAGTCGAGGGGGGCACCTGTCAGGGCGGAGTGCAGGTTCCAGCAGCCCGACACCTTGGACGCAACTACCTTCTCCCACTGGCTGAAGTTCATCTTCTCGAAAAGGACATCCTGTAATTTGTCGATACGGCGTTAGGCACAAAATATTGCAGGCTGATGGAGGGGAAAGGGGCAGAAAAAAGAAAGAAAAAACGTACATCGAGAACCATGGCGCTGTGGATGAGGCCACGGATGGGGGGCAGCTCGGCCTGCAGATCGGCCACCAGGCGGTCGACGTCCTGGTTCTGGGCCACATCGCAGCGCCGCAGCACGACGTTTGCGCCGCGGGCCTCGGCCTGAGCGATTACCTCGGCCACCTTGGGCGAGACCTTGTCGGAGCGGGAGACGATGACGATGTTCTTGGCCCCCTTGGCGACCATCCACTTGGTCAGGCTGCGGCCGATGCCGCCGGTGCCGCCGACGACGATGTAGGTGGCGTCGCCGCGCAGGATGCCGTCGAAGGCCTTCTCGGAATAGGTGGCCTTGACCTGGTCGTGGGGCCCGGCGGTGACGAGGATCTTGCCGTGGGCCTTGCCGGCCTGGAGGGTGCGGAAGGCGGCTTCGATGTTGGAGATGGGGAAGGTGGTGATGGGCGAGATGGGCCGGATGATGCCGTAGCCGAGCAGGCGGAAGACGTCATCCAGGATGCGGCGCATGGTTAGCGGGCGCTCGGCGGCCACGACGGTCAGGTCGACGGACGCGAAGGTGGCGTTGTGCTCGAACACGGCCATGTCTAGGCCGGAGTTGCTGAGGATGTCGCGCTTGCCGATCTCGATGAAGCGGCCGAAGTGCGCCATGCACTCCCAGGTGGCCCGCAGCGAGTCGCCGGCCAACGAGTTGAGCACGACGTCGACGCCACGGCCGCCGGTGGCGCGCTGGATACCCGGGGCGAAGGAGGTGTCACGGCTGAAGAAGATGCGGTGTTCGGGGATGCCGTACGTGTCGATCAGGAAGCTCTTCTTGGCCGGGCTGCCCACTGTGGCGTAGATCTCCGCGCCGACCATCTGCGCTAGCATAATGGCGGCCTGGCCCACGCCGCCCGCGGCGGCGTGGATGAGCACGCTCTCGCCGCGCTGCAGACGGCCGATGTCGAAAAGGCCGTAGTAGGCAGTGCAGAACACGACCGGCACCGTGGAAGCAGCCTCGAGGCTCATCTCATCCGGCACCTTGGCCACGCTGGTGGCCTTGCAGCGGGCGTAGGTGGCGTAGGCGCCCTCGGAGCTGGCGCACACCCGGTCGCCCACCTTGAGGTCGGTGACGCCGCTGCCCACAGCGTTGATGATGCCGGCGCACTCGACGCCCAGATAGGGGCTGGGCACCTCGCCCATGGACACCATGATGTCCTTGAAGTTCATGCTCGTCACCTTGACCTCGATGGACACCTCGTCTGCCGGCAGCGGCGTGGCCGCGACGGCGTCGTCGATGAAGTGCAGCGTGTCCAGCGCGCCCCGGGTGCCTACGTGTAGCTTTAGTGGCCGGCCGGCCTGCGCGAACGGCTGCAGGAACGGCTCGGTGGACGGGTTGGTGTGCTGCTCGACGAACTGGTCCATCTCGAAGTCGTCTGAGACGCGCGCCACGCTCAGCAGCCCGTCCCGCTCCTGGTATTCCATGTCTGGGTCGGCCGGGGCGTCCCGGGCGAACACATTCTTGGCCACTTCGAAGATCCTCTGCGCCGCCTCGGGCGTGGACGGCTCGCGGACGCCGTCGAGGTCGAGCGTGGCAAACTTGATACCCAACTCCGAGCGGACGGTGCGGGCCAGGCCGAGGATCATGCCCAGACGGGGGTCAGTCGCGTCCGTGTAGGCGCCGCGGACGACCCAGAGGATGCCCTTGGCCGACTGGGCGAGCTTCTGGACCTTAGCGAAGCCGGAGGCGTCCAGCGATGCCAGCAGCGGCTGCTCCAGCTCCACGAGCACGACGGCGGTCTTGCCCTCGACGCTGGCGATGTCATCTAGCGACCCGACGGAGACGCTGCTCTTGCTCGAGTGGGCGAACTGCTCCTGGAGCGCCGCCACGAGAGTCCCCTGCTGCTGCGTGGACGTACCGATGAGGGCGATGCTGTCGGCAAACTCGGGCAGCTGCACGATGACCTCCTCGGGGCTCTGAGGAGGGTTGGCGGCAGCCTCGACAGCGGGTGCCCCCTCCTCCTGAGGGGCCGACAGGGGCTCCCAGGATACCTTGTAGCACAGCTCGCGGGCGCCGACCTGGCCGAGCGCGCTATCGCCCTCCAGGAAGGGGTCGATGATGAGGCCCTCCATGCGGATCATCTCCGAGGCGCCGTCGGGCGTCGTGGCGAACATGGTCACCTTGGTCGACCCGGGGTTGGCGAAGTTGGGGTTGCCCTCGCCGTACACACGCAGGCGGTCGCCCGGGTTGCGCACCACGTCGGCCGAGATGGTCAGGCTCTTGAAGAACTTGGGCATGTACAGGGCGGGCAGGCGACCGCGGCCGGCGCCCAAGATGACCCAGGCGGCGTGTGTGAACTGGTCGAGGAAGGCGGGGTGGATGAACAGCGAGGGCTCGTAGCCCTTGGGCATGCCCTTGGCGGTGTCGGGCACTACGATGTCGGCGGTGCAGCTGGTATCGCTGGCCGTGCAGTTCTCCATTGACCGGAACTGCGCGTTGTACTTAGCAGTCACGCCCTCCAGCTCCTCGTACAGCACCTGGGCGTCCACGCGCTGGCTGCACCCGGCCGTCACCCGGGCTATCCGGTCCCGGAGCAGGGCCTTCTCGTCCACGGCATTGTCGCGGACCGCGTTGGAGTCCGTGCTCTGCTCGACACGGATCAGGCCGCGGCAGTGCTCGATCCAGTTGCGTTCCTTGTTCCACGAGAAGACGCGGAACTCGTCCCAGACCTTGGACGACTGTCGCGTGCCCTCGGCGTACGGCCGCAGCGTGATGTTAGTCTCGGCGTCGCTGCCCTCTTGGATCACTAGCGGGCGGCTGATGGTCACGTCCCGGAAGACGAAGCGGTCGAAGGCCTGGCTGCCCAGATTGGCCCGCTGGGCCGCCGCCTCCACGGCCATGGCTAGGTAGCCGGCCATGGGGTAGATGATCATGTCCTGCATCATGTGGCCGCGGACCCACGGCAGCTCGTCCGTGCGGATGATGTTGCGCCACGTCGGCTCCAGCTCGTTGGAGTAGTCCGCCAGCGCGCCTACCACGTCGTTGCGCGCAAACGGCCGGTGCAGGTGCGCCTTGCTGATCCTGGTCTCCCACCAGTACCGCTTCGAGTGGTCCCACGCGTAGTTGGGCATGTCCTTGAGCAGCTCCACCGGCTTAGGCGGAGGCACCGGGAAGTTCACCCGCTCGAAGTCTACCATCGTGCCGTGCGTCCACAGCGTGCCGACCAGCGCCAGCGCCGTCTCCACCGCGTCCTTGTTCCGGATCAGGGACGCAAGGTAGGCCGGTTTCTTCGCCGGCGTCTCGATCGCCTTGAGAACCTGCTTAACCGGGCCCTCCAGGGCGGAGTGCGGCCCGATCTCAACCAGGAGGTCGACGTTGTCCTTGCCATCCTGGGGAGTGCACATGTCCGTCAGCGCCTGGGAGAACCGGACCGGCTGCGTCAGGTTGTGCACCCAATAGTCCCTCGTGAGCTCCGAGGTGCCGATGAGGTGGCCCCGCAGCGACGAGTAAAATGCGACCTCCGAATCCTTCGGAGCCGCCAGCGTGCCCACGCGCTCGGCGTAGTAGTCCGCCACCAGCTCCATATGGTGCGAGTGGTACGCCGTGTCCACGCGGACGCGCCGGTTGAAGAGCTGCTTCTGCTCGATCTTGTCCGCTAGCTCTGTGACGGCCTCGGAGTCGCCGGAGGCCGTGATGCTCCCGGGGCTGTTGTGGCAGGCAATGGTGACCCTGCCGCTCTTGAGCGTCTTGATCAGCGGCAGGACCTCGTCGGGCGAGGCTCCGACCGCCAGCATGCCGCCCTCCAGGGTCGGGTACAGCTCCTTCAGCTTCAGCACCGACTGGCCGCGGTAGTACGCGATGGCCGCGCTCTCCTCCAGCGACAGCACACCCGCCGCGTACGCCGCGCCGATTTCGCCGCTGGAGTGACCCACGACCGCCCGGGGACGCACACCCCAGTCCGTCAGTAGGTCCACCATGGCGATCTGGATGGCCGTGCAGCCCGGCTGGCTGAGGTCGGCGTCGGAGAGCCGCGAGGTCGTCTTGTCCTTGAGCAGTTCCTCGATCAGGCTGAAGCTCGCTCCCAGGCCGGTAAGCGTGGCGTCAAACCGCTCCAGGGAGCGCTTGAAGACGGGGTACGAGTTGATCAGCTCGCGGCCCATGGCATGCCACTGGGCGCCCTGGCCGGTGAACACGAAGCCGATCTTGGGCTCGTGTGTCGACCGGACGGGGTTGGAGGGCGCCGTGGCGAAGATCTGCGTCAGGTCGTTGCCGTCGTTGGTCACCACGGCCACCTTGTAGGGCAGGAAAGACCGCCGCTGGCCCAGTGTGTAGGACATGTTCGCCAGCAGGTTCCGCTGGAAGGCTACCGGGTTGCGCTCCAGGAAGACGGTCAGATTGACCATCTGCGCCGCCAGCGACTCCTTGCTGTTTGCCGAGACGGCGAAGATGCGGCGGGGCTCCACGTAGTCGGGGATCACCGTCGTCTTGGTGGCCGGCTTCTTGGGAGCCGCCGCCAGCACGCAGTGGGCGTTGCCGCCGCCAAAGCCGAAGCTGTTGATGCTGGCGTACTTCATCTTCCTGGGCCACCGGATGATGCGCGACGGCACCTTGATGCCCCACTCATCGAAAGGGATCTCCGGGTTGCCCTTCTGGAAGTCGTAGTTGGGCAGCACGTAGCCTCTGTCCAGCATCATGGCCGTCTTGATCATGGACACGATCCCGCTGGCGCCCTCTAAGTGGCCCACGTTGGTTTTTACCGATCCCACATACAGCGGCCGCTCGGGGCTCCGGCCCTCGGAGAACATATGGTGCAGCGCCTTCATCTCGAGCGGGTCGCCCACCTTGGTGCCCGTGCCGTGCGCCTCGACGTAGCCGCAGAGGGCCGGGTCGAGGCCGGCATCGGCATAGACCTTCTTCATTAGGTCCAGCTGGGACTCGCCGTTGGGCATGGTGATGCCGTTGGTCTTGCCGTCCTGGTTGACGCCCGATCCGACGATGACGGCCCGGATGTTGTCGTTGTCCTTCAGGGCTTGGTCCAGAGGCTTGAGGATGACCACGCCCGCGCCCTCTCCGCGGCCAAAGCCATTGGCCCGCGAGTCGAAGGCGTAGGACCGGCCGTCGCCGGACAGCAGCCCCTGGGAAGACATGGACACGAAGTGGTCCGGGAGCAGGTTCAGGTGGCTCGAAGCCAGGACCACCAGCGACGAGTCGCCGCTGTGGATGCTCTGCATGGCGATGTGCAGGGCGGTCAAGCTGGAGGAGCAGGCTGTCTCGATCGTGTGGCTGGGGCCGCGGAAGTCGAAGTAGTACGAGATCCGGTTGGCCAGGAGGGAGGGGGCGTTGCCCGTCGACTGGTACATGGGGGCGGTGTCGAGATCCCGCAGGTTGTTCAGCTCGTAGTCGGTGAAGGAGCCTCCGGCGTACACGGCGACGTTCTTGCCGACGAGCTTATGCCTGGGAATGCCGGCATTCTCGAGGGCCTCGTACGTGACCTCGAGAATCAGGCGGTGCTGCGGGTCCATGGAGATGGCCTCCCGCTCCGTGATGTTGAAGAAGGGGGCATCGAATTGGGCGACGTCCTCACTGAGGAAGCAGCCGCCAATGGGGTTGAAGGCGCCGAGCTTGTCCGGATTGGGATGGTGGTAGCCGGGCTTGCTAAACCGGTCGGCCGGCATCTCGCACCAGCCGCTGCGGCCGCGGCAGATCAGCTGGTAGAAGGCCTCCGGGTCGGAGGCAGCGCCGGGAAGGCGGCAGGCCATTCCCACGATGGCAACGGGGGCGAACTTGGGCGGCGCAGCAGGCTGCTCGTCCTCGCCTACGCCGTTGCCGTGGCCGTTGCTGTGGGCAGCTCCGTTGGCACCATTGGCACCGTTCGCGGTACCGTTGGCAGCGTGACCGTTGGCGCCGTTGGCTCCGTTGGTGCCATTAGCCGTATGGCCGTTTGTATGGCCGTTTGAGGAGCCGAGATCAGGGGATGCCGGACCACTCAGGATCTCGCCTGCCTCGACGACAGGCGTCGACAACCCCGAGTTGGAGTCCTCGGTTTGCAGGATAGACGGCGCCATGGCTGCTACAAGGCAGGCAGCTGAGCTAGCTTGAAGGGGAGAAAGGGGGGGGGGGCTTGATCCGGCTCAGGGAGCGAACCGTTCGGCACCCAACCCAGACGCCAAGTTGTCGTAGCGTGAAGGCGGATTCGACTCCTTCTTTCCTTCAGGCGTAGGCGAACCGTGAGATAGCTAGGCCGAAGGGGACATCGGCGGGAGAGGGTGAGGTTTATCAGTTTGAGGCTCGCCTGCCTGTACTCACTGCAAGCCCGGTCCCCCGATTCCTGAAGCACCCGAGCTGGCTGGTGGCCAGTCCGTCTGGATAATGGTATGGATAGTAGCGCTTCTCCCGTTCGTCCAGCCTCCCTCCCTGTCCGCCACAAGCCACCCGGAGTAGATTGTATGGCGAAAATTGAGGCCCATATCCGTCTAGAGCTGCACGCTCTTTACGGCCATTTATCTCGGCGTGATTGGCTGCATGGCTCTAGAGCCATGCGGCTAATTGGCTGCGACCCCTGCGCGCTGCAAAGTGGCATGCTATGGAAGCTCTGGAAGCCAAGGGGATAAAGAGAGTCCAATTCATCCGCCTCTAGACTTGTTCCGGCCGGACGGCAGATAAGTCGGTTATCGCGAAGGGGACGCCCAGGGGCCGCCTAGGGGCCAGGCCTCATTGCGGGCAGGGGAAGAGTGGTACCTTGCAGCAGGGCCGTCCTTGACGAGGGGATGGCTCAATATGTCGCGATCGAATAATATGCCAGATAAGTGCGGGCGATAGGAGAGGGTGTTCTATCCCCTTTCTACTTTTGGCACGGACGCTAGCGTGCTTTTGCTCGAGGCGGCTCTTCATTCTTCGGGGGGGTGCCCTTCGGGGGGTTGTCAGCGGAACCGCGGCTCTCTAGATCTTCCGTTGCCTGCTGCCAGCCAAGGCGTATCGCATCGCAGCCTCGCACCTGCGTCTGTCACGCTCACGGGCAAGCATGTCGGCAAGGCTGCAGCCGCCTGCCGGCGCAACGTAGGTAGTGCTTAGCAGGGCGCTGGGACGGGGCGATGGACGGGGTGATGGACGGAGCGATGGACAAGGCGATGGCCGCCCGTGGGGCATCGTTTGCTGGACCGACCCGCGCGGGCCCTGCTTTCGCTTCTAACTTTAGGTCCATCCAGACCCGGACCCTGAATGCCCCACGCCCAGCCTGCCCCCCCTTTCTTTTGGCTGCCGGCTGTAATATTGCCACCTCTCCCCGCAGAGATTTTCTCGCCTCGCCGTTCGTCTGGGTAAAGGAGAGCGGTGGACGGAGGGTTACCGAGGCGAGCATACTCTTAGTTGTGCTGTTTTTAGGGGCAATATCGACAACCCCCAGATCCCGCCGTGGACAGATAGGCCACTTTTCCTGGTCTTGGCCGTTCGTTAGCCGTGCGGGGCGGGTAGAGTGGTGGTGGCGATCCCTGCAGGTACCTTTGCGCTCCTCAGAGTTCATGGGAGCGCCGAGGCTGGCCGACCTTGCCCGCTCAGTGCGAGACATGCAGCTTCGCGATAAGGAAATCGTCGACTTCTAGCGTGCGCCCACGGCACGGCACGACGATGGAATTTGGTCTTGGCGTGCGAATCGAGGAGGCATCAGATGAAAGGTAGATGAATGTTGTGATTTTTTAAAAGGACTCCCGTGTCGGCTCCTCAGTCCGGGACATGGATGTAGCGGAAAAGCCAGAGAAGGCACAGGAGCTCGACGCACCTGCTCGACCACGATGGCCGTTTCGTCGAACCGCTTGGAGAGAGTCTCGCGTGCGGCTCTTCTGGGGCGAGTTGAAATGAGCTGAGCTCATGAGGTCACGTGCATCCAAGTCGCGACGGGTTGGGTATGGCTCTCTTCGCTCCCCAGCTGTCAACCACCTGGCGGCCCACTTCTTACTATTCTCTTCGTCATTTCTATTTTTTACCTAAGCTGGTAGGTAGCTGGATGCCCTGGTCGCCTTGACGGCCCTCTCGAGCCGTTTGCGTGGCAGCCTTGCGCAGGTCCTCTTGACTCAACGAACTTACTGGTAGTACTCCCAGGTGCTGAAGGCTGCGGTCCCTGCAAGCTCTGATTTTCCCTCATTTCTTTCCCGTCTGTCTAAAGAACATCACCCATACCGTATCCTTGGCCCAGCCGATCCAACCTCTGTACTTAGCAATAGCAATCAGCAAGCGAGTGTACCGCCACACAAACGACTGGGCGCTCTCCCAGTCGTGGGCATAACATTCCCAGACGCCCTGTCCGCTTCCGTCCCTCGGCACCTCGACAAGCCGCGTCTCCCCGTCGTCGCCATCCTCGACTTTCATGCGGGGCCCGATCACAGCCGCACGGCCCGTGATGCTCTCGTCCGCCATGAACCGCGTCGCCGCGTCCACCACGTCCTCCACCCGGCCCAGGCCGCCCCCGGCCAAGCCAAGCATCACCTGGTTCGGCACTAGGGCGGTGTCGACGAAATAAGGGTTGAGCATGTTGATGCGGATCCCCTGGAGGAAGGCCGACCCGCGGAGGCTCCTGAAAATGCCCGTGATAGCGTGTTTGGACGTCGTGTACTCCACAGCCCCGATGATGGGCACGAGGCCAGCGATCGATCCTATTAACAACAGGGAGCGATCCCGCTGTTTCGCAGGATCTGTGCTGCCACTTGATGCTCCGCCGTCGTCGGTCCCGGCCTCGGGGGCGGGGGCGGGACTGTTCCGAGGCAGCCAGAAGAGAGCGAGATGGACGGTGTACAGGACGCCCGTCAGGTTGACGCTCATGACCTTCAGCTTAGGCGGGGGCGGGCTGGCCTCGTCCAGGCCCTGCGGAAGCGGAAACACGTTGCCCGGAGCCGTGCCGGCGCTGCCGATGCCCGCATTGGGCACGACGCCGTCGATCCCCCCCGTGGGACTCAGGCGAACGGCCGCCTGGAACAGGGACACCTGGCTCTGCCAGTCCGTGACGTCGCAATGCTGGAAGTGGTGGTGCGGAGAGCCGGTAGACTGCCGCAGCTCCGCGACCAGCTTCTCGCCGTCCGCGTCGTTGAGGTCCCCGATGATGATGTACGCGCCGTGCTGCGCCCATTTTCGCGCAAACGCGGCTCCGAACCCAGAGGCGCCGCCCGTGATCAGGATAGTTTTGCCCCGCACGCCTGCCGGATCGTACGGCGCCGTGGGGTCGAAAGGCCTCGATACCAGAGGCTTCGCTCTCGGTGGAGTAGTCATTGTCTTTCCTCTGCTTCAGGTTTTCTTTGACACTAGAGAAGAGGGCGCGGTGCTAACCGAGTGAGTTTGACTCTTTCTATCCTGATGGCGCCCAAGCGGCATGTCCTCGCATAAAAAGCCCAAAGACCTCCAGGCAGAAGTGAACCGTGCCCTGTGGCTAGACCGGATAGAGCCACATGTTGCGATCGCGGATACCCGTGCGTTGATCCTTCCAGCGCCTCGGAGCGGCTAACCTCACCTGATCTCGGAATGCTACCCAAGCGCTTTGGAAGTCGTGGCAATACGAGGCGCTCTGCTAGAACGGCCCTTCGCATGAATTCCAATGGCTGCACAGAGCCGCCGATCGCTGTCCAGGCCGCTTCGGCTCCCGCTCCGCTCCGTTTCTGGGAGCCCGCTGCCACCCCCCCCACCTTCCGTTCTTCCCCTCCTCTCCTCTCGCCCGAGGAGGCTGCGGAAGGCATCCTCCTACCCTACCACTGTTTGTGTGCCTAGGTATCCCGTGTGAGGTGAGGTAGGCGTTAGGGATCTTAGTAGAGAGGTAGGTACGATAAATGCTCCCAGTTTCCTTATCTCGCTTCTGCATCTCCATTCTCGTGCAGTACATACAAATCCTGGTCCATTTAACTCCTCTACTAAGGAGTCGCGGTGTGGCATGGTACATAGCCAGCGGCTCATTAGGCGGGCTCGGGATCTCCTCCGCCGGCAGGTCTGGCGCGGTTGAGCTTCCGCATGCAATTATTTGTCTGGGCGAACGAAAGTGTAATTGTATTTTTAGATCCTGCGCTCTTTATCAACCCCCATCCTTAACTACCTAGGTACAGATACTTAGGTACACAAGTACCAGGCAGGCTCTTATCACTCATAGTGATATTCTTTGCTTTTTGCCAGCCGATACCACTCTCCCATCACCAACAACCCCGTCCCAACGTCTTCACACCTTCATGCAGAATGGGCTGCAAGGGGCTAGACCCCTCAGGTCCCCCGCAGGCTGCCCTAGACCATGGCGAAACGTGGCCATACTATACGCTTCCCATATTGCTGACGGTGGAGCACCTGGGTTCTGCCGAGGCTGGAATTAAGGGGGAAAGGACGGAGGCGATCCTTGCTGGCCATCGAAAATTGGTGCCCGCAATGGCACAGTAGGCCGAGAGCTTTAGAGCAAAAGCGACGCAGCACACTCCACCCTGCGGCTCTTGCTGAAGGGTATCACCCACCTGGGCAAAAGGTTTCAGTTCATCGCCTCATTTCGCCGATATACTACTTCGTACTTTCAGATCGTTACATCACTGCCAGGCCACCGTTCCCATGGCGGCTCTTCGCTACCGCTGGGGGTCAATCAGGTAAAGGTGTCTTCACACATTTTGCCACACGTTGCGAGCCTGTCTGCGAGAGTGCTCAGAAGATAGAGATCGAATTCATGAGACTCCACCCAACGTCCTGGGAGACGGTGAAAACAATCGCCGTTGGATGGCTGGCACAGACCTCGGAAAATACCGGACTATTACCTCTCACTCGTCTTGCAGCATTCACAGCGGAAACGAAAGAGCCCCAAACAAATATTCGGGCAGCCTAGATAACGTCAGGACCATGAGGCCTGCAAAGTATATATGTTGTCGATCAGACTACGCCCCATCTTCAACCTACTGCTCATCGCCGTTTCACCTCGGAGGAGTTACTCCGTCTCCCGATTTTTCCCAATGCTAAGGCCGTAAGACAGGCTGGGCTTGTGAATGCTATCTCGGAGTACTGGCTCCTACGAGCTATATTACCTTACTGACACTAATACTCTGTGATATAAAAGGGATCACAGTATCATTCGCACTTCTATACGTGCAATCCCCATCATACTTTACGTAACACAGGATACATGTTCCGTTGATCTACTGGAAGATTTCCACCATTTCTTGGCTTGACCCGCTTCTAGTAAGTTCTTTTGCATAGAAATCGGACGAGGGAAAATTAATAAAGCTCCTCACGATGATCTAGGTCTTCAACTGGAGCAGGCGTCCCCATTTATACCTTTATAGCTAGCATGGGAAAATATAAGCTCCCTTCTACTACGGTGGCTACTCCTGCTAAGCGAATACCTAATAAAAGGTATCGTCGTTTTCTAGACCCGGGGCTGCGTCTCACATGGGAATTTATACGATGTAGAAAGGGAGAGGGTAACTCTAGGGGATATGCTAATACCCCAACACACCAAGCGGACCTGGACAGGCTCTTCCGGGAGAATAGTAGTGCCCTGTTTATTTTCTCCGCAAATCCCTGGGTCGAGAGGGCTTGGGGCGGGCGCAATGTGTGGAAACTGCCAAATATTGGCGGCTAAACGATCTGCCCCCCTATGGAGCAAATAGTCCAAACCCCGACGTTCTCCTCCAAGAAGCATATTTAAGTTCACCTTCAGGGATGGGCGGGCAAAGGTGTGCAATGCGTGTCGGAGAATTGCAGTGAGTACTGACTGGATGGTAGGTGCTCGGCGGTATGTAGGCAGGTAATAGTTCATAGTTCCCGAGTCGTGGGTAGGGAAAAGATTGTCGAAGCTTCCAGTCCTTCATGCAGTTGCCCCCCTCTCCCCCTTGGCCCCCCTTTCCCCTTCCCCTTCCCCCACACCCCTTTTTTCTCCGCCCCCTCCACGCGCGCCGCAGCATGGCTGGGATCACGATGAAACTGGGAGCTCTCTGGCTGCTGCCGCTGGCAGCGCAGGGAGTGATATTCTACCCGCCGGCCAGCACGAACTGCACGGAGGCAGCCTCGAAGTCGGTCAGCTGGTTCGTTCGCAACTTTACCGTCGATACGGACACCAAGTTCGACTACGGCCCCGGCACGGCCGGGCGGGTGTCCTTCTCGATTGAGAACTCGGCCGACGGATACGTGTTTGACTGTCTGCAAGGCGACGGATCGAGGACAGGCCGGGTGGCTAACCGGTACTTGGCTCCCGACGGGAAGGTCTGGTACAGCTGCAATGTCTTCTGCAAGGGGGCCCGGGACGTACCCCGCGAGGACGATCCGGCCTTGGAAACGTCCTTCCACTTCGACATGAGCGCCAAGGCCCTGAGTATCAATCAGACGTGGGGATGTACGGAGTGGAATAAGAGCGTACCGTAAGTGGCTTTTGGGGTGCTGGGGGAAGGGGGGTTGGCAACAGGGATGCTAATATGTGGTGATTTTTCCAGAACGAACTATACCGGGGTAGGCACCACCGTCATCTCGGACCTCGACTGTTCCCGGGTGCCCGGTGGACGGCCGGATCAAGTGGCCTGCGCCCCGGTGGACGTCACCGTCAAGGCATCGAACGTTACCCTAGCCGTGCCCATCAGCGACGAGGACCCGTTACCGGACGATTACGACCCCTACGCGGGCGGTCCCGTCGGCCCCAACCCGTTCAGTGCGCCCGTCATCCCCAAGCCAGGGGTCCTGCCGGGCACCCCGGGCTGCTCCAAGCTATCTCGGAATGCGTCCTGGGGTATCACGTCCTTCTACTGGTCGACGAGCGGCATTTCATTCTCAGTAACGAACACCGCGCTCAACTATACCCAGCGATGCAACATCGTGGAGATCAGCCAGTCGGTGGAAGTTCGGCTGCAGAACGCGACCTGGTGGAACTGCACGCGGTTCGATCCCAACCACGTCAACTACCCGTCCAACGAGATCTACACCAGCCTTCTCTACGGAGGCGACAAGAACATCCTGGGGATCAACCAGACGTGGTACTGCGACGACGAAGACCCCTCAAAAGCGTACGTTCCCTGCCTAGCTTCGACTGCTGCCTGCGCCTACCTTTATATAAGTACTACCATCGAAGCCGTTCGCTGATACAGACATCGTACTGCACAGGACGGTCTACTCTGCCTACGGCGAAGCGAACTTCCCCATCAAGTGCCAGGAGACCAAGTACTGCATGCCGCCGAGCACGTACGAGGACCGGCCGGAGCTGGTGGTGGAGGACTACTGCAACGCTGACGACCTGACCATCACGCCGTCGCGCACGAACACGTACCAGCTGTCTAAGGCGGAGGCTGTCGAGGACTTCAAGCCGCGTGGCTACAACTGCAGCGCCAAGTCTCTCGGCGGGCCCGGCAGCCCCGTCTGGGAAATTACTGCGCTCTGGCTCAACCGGACGTACGTGCCGCCCGACCCCATCGCGAACGTCTCGGCCGACTACACGGACACCCTAGAATTCTACTATAACAACACGGCGACGGACAACGACTGGCCGCGCAACACCGGCTGGCGCCAGTGCCTGTACATTTTCGACGAGAGCACCGAGACGCTAGACGGGAGCAAGCAGTCTAGCTGCATGATGTCCTTCGAGCCCTTCACGCTCGGCTTCACCCTCGACAACACGACTTCGACCCTCACGCTCAACCAGGTCTGGAACTGTGACGGCATCGACAGCAATCATACGTAAGAGAAGCGCCTCTTTCCTATCAAAGCACTCCCCTCATAGCACTCCCCTTGCAATCCAAACTAACCAAGATAGGAACATCTTCTCGGCCGTCGGCACCACACACCTGCCTCTTGAGTGCACCCTCGTGCGAAACGACACCCGTTGCACCCTCGCCAGAGACCGGCTCACTATCCCCATGGCCAACGTCACCTCGAAGTTGAACGTCGACCAGACATCGGGATACTACTACGTGCCCGGCGGGCTGCATGTGGATCTTCCCCCTAAGTCTGAGTCCGGCCGGACGCCTCAGGGCTAATGTGGAGGAGGCAGTGCAAGGACTACTACGTGTAATTATGATGCAGGACACGTAAACTATTCCCTCTTTGTCGGACCTATTGGGGACCCTTGCAACTTTGGGAGCGAGGCTGTCACGGTGGATTCCGGTCCCGTGGCCCTAGACCACAGCCCTCGCAGAAAATGGTTCCATTCGGCCCAACTCCGTAGGTATTTGAATGGGGCTATGAAAGAAACTTGCCACGTACAGCCATATGCAATGAAAACCACAGCATCCCGCCCGCTCCCCCCTAGTTAAGCTATTGACGGCTAGATTAGTACCTAGTTAGTGTGACAAGGGCTTGAAGGAAATTGGAACAGTAGTTTAATCAAGTAAATAATCTTTCGGGGTCCGAGGTTCCTTGCTTTCATCATCTTTTCGAAGGTATTGGCCTTCGTCCCTATATCGTCAATCTTCGTCTGTCATAACGTTCCCGCCTTGTTTACAATCTAGGTACGTAGTTACATGATAGTTAGCCGGCCGGGGGTCAATCTAGATTCCGAACCGTCGCGATAGATGCACATTTTGTTGATCCCTGTTTCGCTTTCTAGCCAAGCGGCCATCATAAAATAGGCTTTTCTAACAGCCTCACTTTTGCAATTACTGAAGTTAGTGCCGATCGTTTGAGGCCATTATGAAGACTATCATGAAGGCCAGGCGCTTCGTAAGCGCCGGGCTTGTTTGTTCCACCTAATCAGGTCATGGGCCGTATGACAGTCGGTAACAGCCAGCGAAAACCCAGTGTTGTATATTCTTTTTTCCATTTTCTCCGTTTTTTCTCTTGTTCGTTACTGCCTTTTCCCTTCAGACCTCCCAATTTCTCTTGAGCCCTTTTGGGCAGTCTCCTTCACAGATTAGGCCTTGATTCCTCTTTTGCTGGTAACTTGTTGTTCGGGCGCTCACCAATGTTCGTTTTGTCCCTCACGACCTTGAGTCATGCAGCCAGTCTCTTTGGCGGCTCAGAATCAGGGGGTACAATGCGTGGAAAGCCTCCGAGACCAAGAGGGCATTTCTGAAGTTGACGGTAGGGTGTGGAGTGGAATCTTCGTCGTGGCCGTACCACTGGTTGTGCTTCATACTGCAGCCTGCCAAGATGCCAACGCAACTGTAGGGTCCCATCGACGTGCCATTCGAATTCCTCATCGGCGTCTTCCGAGAGCAACTGCTCCCATTGCTGTTCGGGTGTATGGGTAGCTCGAGCCTTTCGTAGCTTTTCAGCGTGGAAGACGGGGTGGAAGGGAATGATCTCAAGCAGATCCAGCTCAGCATATATGAATGGCCCTTTCACGCCCTTTATGGGGAGAGGGGCCTCCTGGCAAATGCTTGGCTTATGCGCAAAGGCTGTTCCACAATACGCACCTTCTCGTTAATGCCCTTAACCTCCCCCTCTTCCCTTCCTGGAAGTTCACTCACGCCCTCCATCATAAAATAGGTGAGTATGAATAGCTTCGTCTACTGCAGGGCTATAAAGCCGCGGTATAAATGGTTATATCTCTAGATCCCGCGACGTATTTATGTCTTCTAGGTGTCTTCTCTCTACACCTTGTTGTTGTCCTTACGCGACAATTCGGCGGTCCGACATTCTGATGATAGGAGACCTGTACGTACCTGCGTGCTGCCTCGTATTGCTCAGCAAGCTACTAAATCTGCATGCGGTGGACGGTTGGCTCGTTTTTCTTTCCTGTGACCGAGGTAAAATTGGATGTATTTAACTGGTGGTGCGTTACTTTCGATGAAGGTGCAAACGCTAAGTAGGGCGGTGTACGAGAGGCGTTACTTTATTTCCCGTTCTGTTAGCAGGCAGTCTCTTAGTTTGACTCCTGGAACCCGAAGGTGGGCTCATGGCGACGTTAGTTATACCGAGTCTGGTACTGCCTTTCTTGGCCTCTCCGCCAATGTCTATCCACTCGGACTCCCCGTTCCGCTGAACGGCTTCACGGGATTTTGCCTGCCTTCATCATCGCAATTGTCGTCTTCTTTCGTGAGGTACTTCGTCGTAAGCTTGGAGCATGGCTTTGGGGGGCTGGCGATGCTCATCGTTAATATATAGATATGATAATCCATGGGGAGCTTCTGATGCCTGTTGCGAAGCCACCTATCTATCGCTCCGTCGCCAGCAAATATCCTAGGATTACACGATCACCTTTCGGGATTTTTACTAGTGGTGTGATGATCAGAGATGCGGAGAAAAGGGTATTCCTAGTCCTGTAGAGCATAGTAGTCGATAGTTGGAGCGGGTCGGACGCGGGGAGAGATCCCTAATAGCATCATAGCTGTACCAAATAATAATAATAATAATTCAATCCAGTTTAATCGAGATCGGGAAGCAGTCAAAGCGAACGCCCTCGCTGCGGCGCAGGCAACGAGAAGAGTTGCTCAACTCGTCGTGAAGGCGAAGTTCGACGAGCAAGTAGCCCAAGAGTGCGGGGAAGAACAGAAACACAGGTACTTTCCTTCATCGGTGATATGTTTCAAAAAGGCAGCGCAAGGCTACGAGCAACGACTATGGTGCCTCGCCAATAATAGCCCAGTCACCAGGCAGCGGGATCTTGAAATGGGGTCAGCTTTGGACCCGAGGGGATCCGCCAGATGGGCGCCTCAACCCCTCAGGTGGCGTGCTCTCAGCCTGGCTGTATCAAACTTGGCCTGTCCGCTCTCTACCGACCTACGCATTATATGATAGGCTCTCTAGGAGGTTGGCATTCACCAATAGGCATGAGGCGTGTCGAAGGCTGTCGATATTGTGACGAAGGAACCGGTGAGGGAACAAAACCGACCGCGGGTTTCCCGACTCCAGGAGCTTGTAGTCGTCGCCCATATTGTTCTTGTTAGTTAGCGATGATTTGGCAATGGTATTATAGGGTAGTAGGCAGTTGCGCGGGGTGAGGTACCGACTTGGTGTATGCAGCTGTAACTGTCTGGGATGCAGCCGAAGGGACTGCAGCTCTGAAGCGAATTTGGAGACTGCGTGAGTCCTTGGGGGAGAGGCAATCTCAGGACATTGAGATCGTGATCTGAGCGATTCGGGGGCGGGAGTGGACACAAGGCTCCCTTTGTTGGAGCCTGTTGCTGCGCAAATGTGTTGGCTGCAGTTGGGCACACCGAGGGAGAGAAGATTACAACATGCTCAGTGGCGATGCGGCGTCAATGTTGCAGGTGTAAGCGTCTTTGAGAAGGTTCAGACCTATTTCCCGGAAGCGTCGATCGTTTGCTGTTTACCAAGCGGACAAAGGTATATTAAACCCCACGGCCACCGAAGTAGAGATGAGAGAGCCATGAGCGATCGCGCCGGTAGGCTAGTATAAGTTTGGCTAAAACCTCCTAGTTATTTAATGTATTAGGGGTAGAGGGGAGATATGTCAAGCGATAGTTGGGGCGAATCTCAAGTTGCTAGGTAGGTAACTATCCAACGTGTTCTCACAGTAGAGAGACGCCAGCGGAAGATAGAGTGCGCCTAACATAGTAGGGAGGCATTCGTTAGCCAGTACGACCTGGCGTGTCTTATGTCGTGAGGAGACGTTGATCCTCCGTTGTGCTGGTGATGCTTGTCCGACAGCTCAACTCAGGTGGGGCACCAAGCAATCGGTGGATTGCCTGGTGCTCACTATGCCCTCCAGCTGGAATGGAAAGTGATATGCTAGAAGTACGCGAAAGAGAGACACTTCATTAATTGCTTGCTAGAAGAAGAGTGAGAAAGAAAGCCAAAAGCATCGCGTTGCTAAAGATAATTGGCTAATTGGCCCGTGCGCCATAGTCACGAACGTACCTGCCTTCATGTCTGCCTTATCGCCATATCAGAAAGTGAGGAGGAAGTCGATTTCGTATCCGTTTCAGTTCTATGCCTCGCGGGATCCGTAACGCAGGATGCTCGAACCTCTCCACAGACCCAGTGACTGCATCACCGGGCAGTGGTGCACCGCTGGTTGATTGACTAGTCGAGGTGCCGATAGAAATAAAGGAGGACAAAGCAGGATGTGGCTCGCTGGTATTCGGTGGGCGTATGTGGTGTCGTGGGTAGTGGTAAGTAACATGATGGCGCTTTAGGCCGAGAAGTAGGTTCTTGTTGACGTGAAAAACTCAGATTTCGGAGCACTATGGGGCAAAACTTCCTCGTATTTTTCGTAATCGGTGATGCAGACGAGAAGAAGGGATCCCTATCTCTCGCCTAGGGAGAATCGACGTGTATCACTGGCCAAGTGAAGCGGACCTATCGCTCTTGATTAACGAGCCCAAACGCTGCATGGATATAGGATTGATGTTGGTAACTCCAGTGACTGGGGGGGGACGTCTCGAAAAACGGGTTGTCTTGTAGGTCTTTGTCTATCTGTAGGCACCGAGGAAACGACAAGAAAGGTCCTATTATGATAGTAGATATGCGGTCTAAAAAAGGCTCGTCTTATAAGAATTGTCGAGCTGTAGGAACTGGGGAAATCGCCTCATCCTCAGGAACGAGGGGAACGACCAGAAGAGGTCCGTGGTAGCAGGCAAGTAGTACTTATGATGTGGTATGTGAATGATTATGTGAGATGGCTTGATATTTTGCTGCAGGAAAGGATAATAGTAAAGAATGAGTTAGTGACGGTGATAATAGGAGAAGAGAGGGTGACGAGGCCGGAAGGCCCCCTTATATAGTAAATCAGCTAGGCTGAGTGGCAAGATGAAGTCAGCGCTTGCGGCCCCGGCACTGAGTAGCAGATTTGCGTAAATTGCGCGCTTGGCGCTTGGTTAGGTACATTTTTAAACTGCCCAATGAGTCATTGCTAAAATTGGTAGCCAACAAGCTGGCTCTGGATGATAGGTGCGAGTTTGTCTCGACGGATATGAATCAGACGAGTGAGTCATCTAGCTGCAGACGAAGAGACGGCAATATTGGGCGGTTTGAACAGAAGTCTGGAGGAAACAGAATGTGCAAAAAAGAAAGAGACAGGTTCAAATCTAGACATGGAGCTGGATGGTTGAGTCGCTGAGCAAACGGTCGCGTGGGCTCCGGCGGCAACTTTCAGAGCTGCCCTGGCGATTAATGGAATCATACGGAAAATAGCACAAATTATGAAACCCTGCGTCATATCTTAGAAGATAGTTACCTAAGGTAGGAGCAACGACGACTGACGTATGATTGGGAATTGAGACGGGCATGTTTGAATGGTTTTCTATTGAGTGAAAGAAAAGTTTCCCAGGGGTCCGACGCATCAGGGACCACTTTCTAACATTGCCAGCGCATAACCTCTCGACAAACCAGAACCGCTAGGACGAGCAGTATGGGACAGCATACAAGCCCAGCGGACCCGTACATCCGGCGCCCACAGTATTAGAGATAGCAAGCTGGCCGCTGCACCACTGCCAGACCGTGTTCGACCCAGAGCTACTATAGCAGGTGAGCGGGCCGTTGTTGGGAAAGGCGCCGACGTTGCACCTGAGATAATTGCAGATGCACCCGGAAGAGCTACCCCAGAAGACCTCGCCCAACGTGTCAAGGGTTCGCGAGGCCCTGTCGGAGCCACCGTCGTGGTTCAGGTACCCGCCCTGGGCGCTGAGCTTGAACACACCGGCGCTGGCCCTGCTGCTCGTGAGTGTCGTCTCCTTGGACCCGGCGACAGGGCCTAGGTATGTCGTCTGACCGACCCCGGGGCCGAAGACCTGAATGTAGAAGCTGTTGGGCGAGGGGCACGGCACCTTCAGGGTGGTGGCGACAGTGGCCGTGACGGTAGTAGAGGTGGCCACGGTGGTGGAAGTCTCGACTGTGGTGACGACGGTGGCTGACTCGGTCTCGGTGAGGATCAGAGTGCTGACGGGGCTGAAGGTCGTGGTCGTGGTGCTGGACACGATGTCGGTGGGAGTGGTGCTGATGGTGCTGGTCACCATGTCACACGGCCTATCGGGTTGGAAACGGAGGATAACATCAGGAGAGCGCGTACGAGGCGCCCGGCCTGAAGGAAGGGCCTAGAGCGACCCGCTAAGGACTGAATGGCAAGGAAGGCCCCTAAGGGTATCAGATCATGAGGGAATTACCAGGAAGAATGAGCTCGCACCAGACAAGTGGCCATGAAGGCCCGAGGACTGTTGGACCATCAGGAAAGAGGTCGGCCAGGTGACCTGGCCGGCCAGGACCTGAAACATCATCGGCGCCTAGATCGGCGGTTAGGCCGCAAGGGCCAACTACCCAATAGGAAGAAAGACACCCCCCTTTGGACACGCCAGGGGTGTGGCAAGAAGAAGAACACTCCTCAAGCAATATAGGGACGAGGGCCGGCCCCGTCCGAAGGACAAAGGAGAGGAGGCAAGGAACCTCAGACCTTGAAAAAGTATTAGCTGAAATCGATGCTTTGCTGCTCCAAGCTCTAAGACTCTTAGCCCTTGTCACAGATACTCTTTCAATTTCCCACCACGCTGGAGACGGTTACCCGCCCCCTTCGTTATTGCATTCCTCCATATACACTTTGGCAATAACCGAGCTTTCATTGGAACTCTGCGATAAATTCCGACCAGCATTATGGCCGACTCTAGGAACCTTGTGCTCTACAAGCTGATGGAATTTGAGACAGTGCTCAATAATGCAGAACCCATTACCCCAAATGGAATCCAAGTAAGCAACCCACTCAAGTGGGTCTTGCAAGGGCATAATATGTTCGCCCAGGCCTACATATCCCTCTTAAACCTTGCCTCTGGTATTACCATAACTAACCAGTGTGCTAAGGAATAGCTACGCTGCAACTACAAAACCCTCTAAGTGTAGTACCAAACCATAATCAACTTGGTTAAAGGGAAGCAGCAGCAGGATGATTAAAAGGTCCAGGAGTTCCAGAGTGTAATGGTAAAAAGAAGTAACACTTTTGCCTTACATGTGGAAACCGTCCTCTAAAACATTGCAAAGGCAAACCAACGCCAATAAGCAAAGGTGGAAAACCTAACGGCTCGCCTTGAAGCTTAAGCTTAAACCCACTAGAGAATTAAAAAATGGGCTAGCGGCAAGAATACATAAGTAAAGAAACTAACGCAAGCTAAGAATTTGCAAGCGAATAACCTCCAAAAAGCTCAAAAGCAAATTAACCACTTGCTAAGGCAAGTCCACCAATTAAGAGAAAAGGCTAAGGCTTAAGCTAAAAACCGGGATGCCAAATTTACAAAGCTTGCTAAGAGGATTATTAAAGAAACCCTTAAGCAAGAACAAACCCACCGAAACGCAACAGCCAAATTAGTCTTGCAAAAACTTAGCAAGAAGGCCTTAAAGGCTCTTAAAACCCCACAACCTCCTTTCCTTTAACCAAGTAAGAACCTTGGAGGCTTATCCTAAGAAAACGTTACCTAGGCACTAATAAGCGAAGGGCACTTAAGGTAATTGTCTTTGAGAATCCTGGTTAATCTTTAACCAACATACCAAAATAAATTAACAAAAGAAGCTTTAAGGGCAAGAAAAGTATAATAGGCATAACAAGAAGCATAGAAATAACATAAGAGGCAAGCAGCCCAAAAAGTACCCCTAAGAGTAACAATAAGGCACGCTAAGCCATAGCTAGTATAAAAGCAAGGAAGGAACTCATCTAATTCAAATCCTAATAGCAGCAAAAGAGGCAAGGAACCCCGCAATCCACTTTATAGCCTCTCTTAAAAACCTCCCTACGGCAACCCACAAGGACTCGCGAGGCTGCCTAAGGAAAACTAAAAACCTTAATATGTAACGTTAGCTAATTTAGTAGCAGCTATAAGGGAAGCTATCCCTATTAGCTTAGCTATAGTTAGGATGGTTTAAGCAGCACTAATGAAGAAACCTAAAACTTTTAACAAGAAGAACTTTAGAAAGTTTTGATTATGGTGGATAATGATTGAAGCTTACTTTTAGCTGTATAAACGCAGCTTTGAGACTAACGAACAAAAAATCGCTTAGGTGGGATCCTTGCTCACCAACCGAGCTAGAGAATAGCATTAGCAAAGGGTTAACATTATCTAATCACAACGTTTACTTAACATATAAGCTAACTACTTGGAAGTCTTCAAAGAATAATACTATGATTTAACTTAAAAAAACCAAGATATAAAGAACATTAAGGCCCTTAAGTATAAAAGAAGCATGTCGCACTACCTAGTGCAGCTAAGGAACTTAAACCTTATAACAATATGGCAAGAGCCCACTTTAAGAAACCATGTCATAAATACCTTGCCTAAAGACATCCTTAACTTGCTGTACTTGCAAAGGAAAGGTATACTAAAGGAGGATAACGAATTCTTCGCAGTTGTTAAAGAAGCAAGATGGATATATGAGAAAAAGCGTAATTAAGTGGCTAGGAAGCGGCAGTTAGGAAAAGAAGGGTCTAGTTTAACAAGGGAGCTCTTAAAACCAGACTAACGGAATCAAGAACAAGGCCTACGCTCCCGATTTAATCAGCCCTTAAGGGAGGTTAGAAAGAGAAGCCCTAAGAAGGAGAAGAAATGAGCCACCATCAAGGAAGCCTTCTAAGAAGTTAAGCAAAAGAAGATCGACAAACGAAAAAATAACCAAATTAGCTGCTAGCGATGTGGGCAAGACAACCATTACACCTTAAAGTGCTTTGCAAAGAAGGATGCGTAAGGAATGAATATTCTCGCAACAGCCCCACTATTGGCTTGGGTTAGCTTTACCAAAAGGAAAAATAGCCTGGACAACACACTGGAAGAAACAACCTTGCCTAAGCAAGCAAGGATATTGGCAACCCAGAACAACAATACGCCAGCCCTTAAGGTTTTGCCATATAAGGATAGCGAGCCTAACAGCAATGCAAATTTTTAGTAGCCCTCCAGGCCATAGCTCTTGGAATGCGAGGCATTACCTCAGTTGTTATAAGTGCCACTAAAAGGAAAGGCGAAAGGCACCTTAAGGCACCCCTAAGCAAAAAACCTTTACAACATAATCCTAAGCCCTAAATTGAAGCTAGGCTTATCATAAACATGGAGCTACTTACTAAAAACCGCAAAGTTTACGTTTAGGCACTCCTTAACCCAAGAAGCTTGGTGCTAGTTATTAGCAGCGATATGGTATACCAACTGTTAATTCCTACTTGCTAATAATTAAAACTTAAGCCGTTATATGCCTTTAATGCTACCACTAACCCCGATATAAAGGCAAGGCGGCTATACACCAAGCAGATTGTCCTTTGCTACCAAGACCATCACTTTAGGCTATCCTTAGAAGTATCACCCCTTAACGAGGAATATAACGTCATTTTCTTGCATTGGTAGCTTAAAGCTTACCCTTTTTAAGGGTTTTAGGCAAAGCAAGCGCATGCCATTTCGTTTACAACAGCAAGGTGCAAAGAAAATTGTACGGCACATAAGGTGCTAGCTAGGCTTATTGCAGCTATCATTACAAAAGACGTCCCTTAAAGGTTTTAGCGATTTATGTCTATTATAAGCAAGAAGGCTAAAAAGCGGCTACCAAACCATAAGCCATAAGATTACGTTATCGAAATTAAGGAAAAATGCTTTTTGCCATAAGGACCAATTTACGCCTGCAGCGAAAAAAAGCTATAATTCTTAAGGGCATGGCTAGATAAAATGCTAGCGAAAGGGAAAATCCGCCCCTCTAAGGCGCCATGTAAAGCCCTTATCTTGTTTATGGAAAAGAAGGCTAAACCTAAGAAGAAACCTGAGCTTCGACCGGTTATTAACTACCAAGGGGCAAATCGAGTTACTATCCCTAATTAATACCCGCTGCTACTTATCACGGAACTCCAAGACTGACTTTAAAACACAAAACTCTTTACTAAAATTGACCTTAAGATAAGGTTTAACTTTATCCGCATAAAAAAAGGGAAAGAATGAAAAACGGCTTTTTAATGCAGGTATAAGCTTTTTAAGTACATTATTATGCCTATAAGGCTTATTAACGCCCCAGCTACATTCTAAGCCATAATAAACAACATCTTTAAAAACCTCTTAAACTAAGGCCTGCTGGTATACATGGATAACCTTTTAATTTACGCCTTCATTATAAAAGAATACAACAAGCTGGTAAGAGAAGTTTTTTAAAAACTTATTAGCAATTACCTTGCGGTAGCCCCCAAAAAATGCGTATGGTGCGCTCCCAAGGTGGAATTCTTAGGCTACATTATTAGCCCTAATGATATCGCTATGAGCGGGGACAAGGTTAGCTTTGTCTTATTATGGGCTAAGCCCAATAGCCTTTAAGACGTTTAAAGTTTTGTTAGCTTTGCCAACTTTTACCGAAGGTTTATTCGCAACTTCTTAAGGGTTGTTAAACCCCTAACAGACTCACTTAAAAAGGGCAAGGAGTGAGAATAAACGGCACTAATGGAAGCTTTATTTAAAACCCTTAAGCATGCATTTACTTAGGCACTTATCCTTAGCCACTTTAAACTTGCATTGCTCGCTATTATGGAAACTAACGCATCTAACTTTGCCTTAGGGGAAGTATTCTCCTAACGCAACCCCAAGGATAAGCAACTACACCTAGTTGCTTATCACTTAAAGAAACTTACACCGGCTAAAATAAACTACGAGATTTATAACAAAAAGCTACTGGCCATTTTCTCGTGCTTTATAACTTAGAGGCAACATCTTAAGGAAGCAGCCCACAAAATCGAGGTTCTTTCTAACCACTAAAACTTAGCATACTTTACAACATTAAAGGTTTTCAGCTAGCGCCAAGCTAGATGGGCCCAAGAGCTAGCCAAATTTAACTTTATTATCTTTTATCGACTTGGCAAACAAAACGCTAAAGCAAACATCCTCTCTTAAAGATCGGAGTACCGCTTTAAAAAGAGGGGAGATAAGGACTAGCCAATTAAGACGGTCTTTTAGAAAAAGCACCTTGTGGAAAAACCAGCCTACAATGCAGGGATTAGTGCAATAGCCCCCTACTTCTTGCTTTCCTTAGCCTGGTTATACAGCATAACTTAAGCACCCCAATAAATAAAGAAATTCAAAGAAAAGATTATTGCAGCAGCCTAGGAGGACATTACCTATCAAAATGCCAAAAACCATCCAAACTTCGAAGAAAAAGACGGGCTTTTGTATTGCAACGAGTTGTTATATGTGCCTTAAAGACTAATTAGAAAAAGAGTCTTTTAATTAAAACATAACACTAGGGTGGTTGGACACTTAGGTATGGACAAGACTTAGGAGCTAATTACTTGGAACTTTTGGTGGCCTAACTTACACAAAGATGTTTGGGAATTTGTTTGTGCTTGCCTAAAATGCTAGCAAAACAAGCCCTTCCAACATGGGCCTTATAGGCTGCTACAACCCATGGAACTACACTACTAGCCATGGGCCTTGGTTGCCATGAACTTTATTACAAACCTGCCCCTTTTAAATGAATGCAACTCCATATAAGTTATGATTAACCCTTTCACCAAGATGGCGCACTTTGTGCCCTTAAAGGCAAAAGGGAAGAAAACAACAAACTTAGTGCCTATATTCGCTTAGGAATTTTGAAGGTTGCATGGAATCCCATTGAACATTATCTTAGATAAGGACTTATGTTTCATGGCACACCTGTGAAGGGACTTCCTTAAGCTAGTTGGTGTTAAACAACATATAAGTATAGCATTCCACCTTTAAACAAACGGACAAATAAAGAGAATAAACCAGTTTATTAAGGCTTACCTTAGGGCTTTTGTTAACTTCGAGATGTCTAACTAAGAGGAACTCTTGCCTATTGCAAAATTTGCCTATAACACCGCTTAACACTCCTCCATAAGGATAAGTTTATTTTATGCTAATTATGGGTATCACCCAGCAGCTAACAATCCCCCAACCAATGCCAAGAGGGTTAGAAACTCGGCAAGTAGCTTATATGCTTACTAAATAACATTAGTTTATAAGCAAGCAACCTAAGCCCTTATAAAGGCTAAGGAAAAAATAAAGAAGTATTTAGACAAACACCGGAAAAAGGCCCTAACTTATAAGGAAGGGGATCTTGTTATGTTGAACGCCAAGAATGTTAAGACACGACGCCTTATAAAGAAGCTTAATAAGAAACTCCTAAGTTCATTCTAAATATCCAAAGTAATCTCTCTTACAGCGGTTAGGTTGCATTTATCCCCCTCGTGGAAAATACACAACTCATTCCACATGTCCTTTATTAAGCCATTAAGGACATCTAATAACTAGGAACCCCTTAACCTTGCTTAGGTGCTCTAGCAAGCCCCCAAGGTTAAGCTCAAGACCTATTAGGTCAAAGAGATTATGGACGCTATCCAGATAAGAGATGCAGTTAAATACTTGGTTAAATGGGAAGGATATCCTAGGAAGAAGGACTAAACCCTGGAACCTTACAAAAACTTTAAGAACCCCTCAATACTCGCCAGCTTCCACGCCAATCACCTAGGAAAGCCTTAAGATAACCAAGTCATCTAAAGGCTTAAGTTGCGCCTTAAGAAGGAGGAAGATGGTGTCACATAGCCTATCGGGTTAGAAACGGAAGATAACATCAGGAGAGCACGTACAAGGCGCCCGGCCTAAAGGAAAGGCCTAGAGCAACCCGCTAAGGACTAAATGGCAAGGAAGGCCCCTAAGGGTATCAGATTATGAGGGAATTACCAGGAAGAATGAGCTTGCACCAGACAAGTGGCCATGAAGGCCCGAGGACTGTTGGACCATCAGGAAAGAGGTTGGCTAGGTGACCTAGCTGGCCAGGACCTGAAACATTATTGGCGCCTAGATCGGCGGTTAGGCCGCAAGGGCCAACTACCCAATAGGAAGAAAGACACCCCCCTTTGGACACGCCAGGGGTGTGGCAAGAAGAAGAACACTCCTCAAGCAATATAGGGACGAGGGCCGGCCCCGTCCGAAGGACAAAGGAGAGGAGGCAAGGAACCTTGGACCTTGAAAGAGTATTAGCTGAAATCGATGCTTTGCTGCTCCAAGCTCTAAGACTCTTAGCCCTTGTCACACACCGTGACCCAGGTGGTGGGAGTGGCCACCGTGGTGGTGCTGTGCTGGATGCTGATGCACTCGCAGGCTGACGAGTAGCGGACGGTGCCAGAGCAGGCGCTGGCGTAGGCCGGGACCGCCGAGGGCGACACGGTCACCTGGCGGGCGGCGAGGTCGCGGTTCTGCAGAGTGATAGTGGCCACCACGGCCGTCACCGTCTTGGAGATGGTCTGGATGTCGACGATGGTCGACACGGTGTAGGATGTGTCCGTCTCCGTCGCGGTCACGCTAGTGAAGGAGGTGTCCGTGATGGTCGACGTCGCCAGAATGGTGCTGATATCGCTGACGGTGACATCGGGGGCCGTGTAGACCGTGTAGACCGTGTCCGTGCTCGTCCTGTGCGGGTGCCAAGTGTTAGCGAGGGAGCCTGTTTGTTCTACCTTAGTCTAGCTCAGAAACAAGGGCGGTCGCTTACACCGTCGCCGGCGTCACGGTGCTCAGGAAGAACGACGAGCAGTCGGCTGAGGCCGAGGCAGGGAATGGTGCATGGCCGCTGGCGATGACAGCGCGTAGGCAGTTGTCGTGATTGCAGCTTGGGGGATTCGTCACGACGGGGCTGCCGAGGGCAATGCCGACGAGGCCTGCCAGAAGAGCCGAATGCTTCATGGTAGCTCACTAATGAATTGTCACAACCGCAGGGTGCGGAGGTAGTAGGTAGTCTGCGAGCCCTCACATCGCTCCCTTCTTCCTCTTGCCCATGACCTCTTTATAACTCTTCCACGAACCCCCTCCCGCCTTTTCCCTTCTGGCTTCTCCCTCCTATTGATGGCCACTCCGTTGCGCACGGTTACTTCTCGACGGGGAGATGGATATCTATGCTCTTCCCTGTTTGGAAGAAAGTCTAGAACGGTCGGCGAGCAATGCTGCTGAGTCGTGGGCCTGTTGAACTTGCCAAGAGGCTAGGTGGAGCCGAATAACGGGAGACTGCAGGCCGTGTCATTCGCCGCCACCATCATCGAAGCGGGCCATAAAATTGGCCGGTTCTCTTTTGGTGAAGGACATGAACCTTGCGGCGATAGTCGCTGCGCAATGAATCATAGTATAGCAATAGTCCCTCGGCTCAGAGAGCTAGTTCACCGGCGTGCCGGGAGGTTGGTCCATGCGAAGTTCAACCCGCGCGCTAATAGCCAGCTTGGCATGGATCTCGACCTGGGCCACATGTCCGACGGCTGAAAGATCGTCTCGTTTTCCCTGCGCTAGGCCTCCATTGGGCCAACGTCTCGTGGCTCGTTGGCATTCTAGACGAGTAGCAGCGTTACGACCTAGGTCTCTGAACCAGACGTTCCTCAATACAGCTACCTAATGAAGAGGCTAAGCCTGGAGCTAGACGCATTCGGCCGGCTAACTCCAGGGCTGAATACAGAGACTTCCTGAACACATTCAAGGAACGCTAGCTGGGTTGCGGAAGGCGGCGCTATCATGAAAGCGTTTGGCGCTACAAGGTATGCCGGGGTCTTCGTTGTTAGCGCGCGAATTAGGCCCACCGGTCCCGCCCTTCACCCGCACGGCTCAGAATGTCACCACAGCCAAGACACCTCCAAGCACACACAGGCTGCGCAATACGTTCAGCAATCCGCACGCAATACAGTTCCCTTGTACTTTAGTGACTTTCTATAGTCTCTTTACCGTTATATAACCCCGGGGCTTGTTGGTGCTTCTGAAATTTAAGCTGAAGATGCCCTAGAAGGTGAGAAGATTAGGCCAGCTGAAGAGCCCGCTCTCTTCTTTGCATTTGGAAGCGAGGTGCTATATAGAACTTGCTGGAAACGTTACCTCTTATTGACCCTGATGAGCGGTGGCGAAGGAGGTGGGACTGGTGGGACCAATTCACGAGCTAACAGCGAAGACCCCGGCATACCTTGTGCTCCCGGCTTTTGCATACCAAATCAGAAAGTAGCAAAGGGACAGAAAGGCATAGCGCGTGTGTAACGAGATGTCGGTAGAACGGGCAGGTCGGGCAGGCTTGACACGACCAACCCGCCTGGCGGTGGCTTGGTCTGGACGACAAACAACCCGGATTTGGCCCAACTCAACCATGTATTTAGCTTTTCTCTTCCTTCCCCAATGACGGACGGCTTCTTTGCCCGATACGATGTGGTCTACTGTTGAGCGAGGCACCAGGGGATCCATCAAGGGATCCCGGGCACAGACCACTCAGGCCACCCAGATCCCACCTAGGACACAGACATTCTCCCAGATAGGCCCAAGCCTACACTCAGATAGACGGAATAGAAGCAAGGATGTCCAGACATGATGATGTGATCCATCGATGATCGGGGTTTTATACCACATCTATATTGCCGGCGTGCAAGCACGGCGAGATCTGCGGTATGGTTCATAGTGCAAACTTCCGAGGAATGAGCCCAAATGCGGCAGAGTCTTATTTTACGGGGTGAATGACGGCAAGAGGGGCAAGCCATCACGGCCGGGAAGGCCAGAAGGGCGGGCAAGTTGGGCATTTGGGCACTGCAGCGCAGAGCAGAACGGGCGGGCACAAGAAGTACACCTCGAAACTTTCAAGAATACCCAGTAGTAGGGATAATCATACATCTACAACACCCACGTTATTTCCATACTAGCTGCTAAAGTAACTATCACTTGATTTGATATAGTATCAGCCATAGCCTGGTTGGGCTCACCTACAGACCGCCATATTCGAGTTTATACATCATTGAGTTAAGAAATTTTATTCATATCCATCAGCCTGGCAAGGCTAATTATTAGATTCATAGATCCAAAAAGACAGTTGCATAAATACACTTATATCTTTGGCATCCACGTTGATTACTATATCAATTACTTGCACTCAGTCGCTTTGGTAACTGTTGATTGGTAATATATTATTATATCAACCATAGCCCAATTCAGCTCATTCATAGACTGCCATACTCGAGTTAATGTGTCTTTGAGTCAATTTATTTTCCCTCCGGCAGAGCTTTGCAAGCAAGCCAATTATTAGATAATTGGATTCGATTTCCTCACATTATCAGGCAGGCAACTAAATGTATCTCCAGCTGTGCTACCGACGGCTGTACCGCAGTAATGTTAAGCTCCCCTAATTTCGCGGGCACTCCGCTAATCTACTAATACGGCAAAAAGGCGGCCTCGAAATACGCCCTGCCGCTGGTAAGGCAGTGGCTACGGAAGACTATCCATTCCGGCTTCTTGGCGCAAATGACGCTTGTCGGCAGAAAGGGATCGTATCTGGTACGGTTTTGTATTCGTGATGTGTTAGTAGAGGGGAAAGGAATTTCAGGAAACAACTTTCGAGATAACTCCAGCTTATATGCCTATCTTGTCGGTGGACTTCCGATGGGACTTGCGGTGGCCAGCCGCTTCTAGGGATAAGATGGTAGATTTAAGTTGCTCGAAGAGAATACTAAGTGGCGGGGATGGGTGATGTCCTAGGCTATTGCTATATAATTACAGGTACTCTGCAGAATGAAGCACAAAACTAAGAACTGTATCGTCACCACCAAAATCAGCTAGTAGGCGTTTCGGTTTCGGATTCGGTTTTCGATTCGGTTTAGACGCTCTCCATTCTTACCTGAGGTCTAATATATGCTTCTAGGCATCGTGATAACCTTTAGTGTGCAGCATACCCTCTTTGTGTGGGTTCAGTTGCGCCCTGTATACCCTTTCACTGGCTGAGGCAACTTGACGCATGTCCCACGGCTGCTCGTACACACCTATACGACGAGTGGATTAATACCCTGAAACCTTCAGATCCATTTCACGGCGCTTAACCGCGTTGTTAAGCTACCTAGGTACCAATTGGCCCCTTACTTTTAACGGCATATATCATCTTCTACATCATAAGAAGTGTTAGATGCAGGAGTCAACTAAGGCCCTTATGTCTGCCGCCATTATCCATCTATTTTGGAACCGCATGGGCCTATATCATATACCAAGGGAGCATATTACCATTGCTGAGCATATACTCTTATATTGTTTGGTGGCTTTAACAAAGTATAGAAATTAGATCGCTCGGATCTGACATAGATAGCTGTGGGGCTATTATTGATACACCTTGTGTAGCTAGCCTTTCGCTTCTACGTTTTGGGTAATTAGCTGGCCAAATCACTATGCCGCTGTTACGGATTCAGCTCTTGGGTGGTGTCCTTAACGTACCTACCTAGCCACCAGTATGGAATGACAGAGGGGGTTGTAATAAGTATTGCCTAACGTTACTACAAGGAGGTATATACGGTACCAAGCCGGCGCACCTACTACGTACGGGTACTCTATGAACAGATGCACCAAGCAGCCTCACAAGCGCTAACCTCTCCGTATTTACATTTTCATCTCATAGCTCTAAGTTAAGTAGGGGATAGATAATCCTCTATGCTACTAATGGGCAAACTGAAAGTCGAGCCTCCTGCTGCCTTGCAGCCTCGTGTTGCGGATGTAGTCGTCCTGCTCCTCCCGCGAGAGGCGATTCCACACCTTCTGCTTCTGCTTGTTCCTCAGGATATAATAGGTTTTGGTGCCGAGGAACACGAGGATGACGACCAGGTTGATGATCACGAGCTGCAGGTTGCCGCGCTTATAGAGGGGCGCGTCGTCGGCGCGGTAGATGTATGCGGAGATGATATTTCCCAGTTGCACGGTCATCTGCGGGTGTTGACATATCAGTACGGGATAATCATTGATCCTAAACCGGATTCGGAAAATAAGAGACCCCAAAGGGAAAAAGGGAGCTAGGGCATACATTGTACAGCGCTGCGCTTACGGAGCGGGTACCAACATTGTTGGCGTTCTTCGACGTCCACGCGACGAGAATGGCGTCTAGTCACAGAAGGTCCCAGTCAGCCTTTGTTTCTCAAGACGGGAGCCATTGGGGTGGGAATGAGCTGGGGGTATACGCACGGCAGTATGGGTAAGACCCTAGGACGGTAACAAGGGCGTATGTCCCCCACGCGTTGACCATGAGCCCCGGCCACCAGCGGAGGGCAGCGACGCAAGGAAGGGTCCACACAGCCTGAAGCATAGCGACGAGCGTGCGCTCATTGAGCCATTCAGATAGGCGAGTGATGAGGATGAGATTAATAATGTGGAAGACATTCTGTACCCGTGAACGTCGTTAGCTGACCTAACTTGCGCAAACAGGGCAGGCGGTACGGAGCCGCGAGATAATGATGATAGACAAGCATGCTTACTCCAGGAATAGTGAGTAGGTTAGTGTTAAATGGGTTGAACCCGATCTGGCGGAGGATGAGGGTTGTGTAGGACCCGGTTGGCGACTGCGGGATAAAGGCGACAAGTCCGAGTAGGTACAACGGCCAGAGGTCATAGTCCTTCAGCGACCTCCAGAGCCGCCTCGGTGTGATTGCCTGCCGGTTGTGCATATCTCCCTTCGAGGGGTCGTCACGCAGAACGCGGTTGACGACGATGGAAACCTCTCGGTCGGTGAACCAGCCATTGGGTCGGAACCAGGTCTTGGTCTGCACGGCCGACGCGGGCATGAGGAAGAAGGAAGTGATGCCCACAAGGAGCGTAATCAGCCCCTCTACAAGGAAGAGCCAGCGCCATCCAGCCCAACCATCGGTGCCACGGAGGTGCAGGAGGGCGAAGGCGAGAAGTGATGTGATGATGCCGGTGACGGAGAGGGAGGTCCAGAAGTAGCTATCGAAAAGTTAGTGATTTGCGAACTAGTTAGAGGTAGAGGACCGCATACCTAAGCCGGACGGGAAGCTCTCGGGAAGTGTAAAAGTAGGACAACCACAGCACAAGATCGGGGATGAATCCGCCCTATTTGCGTGGACGCTCGTCAGTATGGTTGTCTCTTCGATCCCAGACTGGTGCTCTTTGGACTCACTTGTAGCAAACCTAAGAGGCTGCGTGTGGCAAGAAAGGTAGCTCGCCCCGTCAGAGCACACTGGCAGGTGGCTACGACGGACCAGAGCAGCATCTGCGCGGGAATCCACCGATCCGGTCCGATCTTCTTCGACACGAGCTGGGAAGGCAGCTCTGCAAGGAGGAAGGAGACAAGAAAAACGGTGTTGCCGTAGTTGTAGTCTGTTTATCACAAGCGCGCATGGTTAGTTCTTGCCATGATAGAAGACCCGTGAGCCTGTAGGGCAGGCAAATGGAGGTTGTGACCTACCGTTAGTGCTCAACTTTAGGTCGTCCAGCATGTTGTCCGCCAGCGCCTGCGCCAAATTGGCGCGGTCAACCTGGAGACCGAAGAACATGATACACTGCAACAAAAGTGCGTCAGCAGAGCATGCTTGTTGTACAAGGTCTGTAGCACGTGCTGTTATTGGGGAAACCTTGTGCTTACCGCCCAGAGACACACGCGCCAGTCCAGCTTGCGGACGATCGCCCTCTCCTCTTCTGGAGTCCAGGTGAGAGATGGGTCGAAGACATGCCGACACTCGTAGCTCGATTTTTCGTACACTTCTCTCCAATGGTCTGCCACCGCAGGGTTGGTGAACGGGTTCTTCCCGTCGAAGTCCTCGTCGTCAGACGTGCTCTGGTCGCTGATGGGAAACGGTTTCTCGAGAGCCACCGTGTGCTTTTCATCGATCGCACCGGCGGCTCCAACTTCGACTTCCGCCGACACGTTAGGCGCCCCCGACATGTTGGGCGATATACCTTTGTGAGAGAACCTAATATGGAAACAGCCGGCTGTAGTCTGGTAACTGGCTGCTGTATGGCCGGAAAGGGGTCCCTGGGAAAGCCGGCGTGATGGACGGATGAAGGGAAAAGTATGAGTGGATGAGGCTGTTCCTTCACTTCCCAGATGATCGTTCGATGTTAATTGCTACCCTCTCCTTAAGTATATGAACTCGTCTGATATCCCAAGAGGGGTGGCAATAGTGGCGACAGGGCGACGGGCCAATGAATATGTATTGCCGTTATGACAGCATGGAGGATGTAAAGTGCGTGACACGGTCGACCTTCTCGATTGAGACAAGCAGTGCGAGGTGGCTTCGGCCTAGGGCAGCGGAAGGTGGGGAGAGAACCGCAGAAGAGGTACGGCCGTCTACCGCGGCATCGGATACAGCCAGCAGGCATAGCAGTCGGCTGGCCGTGGGAGGCGCATCCGTGCCATGGTTACATCCTCTCCGTCATGTTCGGTGTTGCGGTTTCCGGGCGCCTGGGCCGTTTCCGTGTGCATGCTTCCGATGTGGCATTGGGAAAGGGGCAAAGCGTGGGGGGCCGTGGACGCCGGCACGAACGAGACGCAGACCGGAGCCCACGCCAAGATCTGAACCATCGATTAGCCGCCAATGGGAGGATGAGACCATGAAGCTGGCTTTCGATGCAATAATCACCTCTCGTGATGGACCTTTGGAACTAGTACTGCTACGGCCGGACGCGCAGCTAGCTGGATGTTGTGGCGACGAGGCCACACGCCGACCCGGACCCGGCCAGGGAGGGGGAGAGGGCGAGTTGCTGCCGAGGGTCTGTCTATAGGTACGTGGTAGCTATTAGCCCGCCAGACTGCGCCCTTGGCCTTGACAGGACGTGGGTCTCCTCGAACTTCTTGTAGGGCATAACTTCTTTCTTCTTCCATTCCGGAAGCCATTGTAGCGGAGTAGAAATGTGGGCATCCTCGTGGAAACACAGACGGCCAGACTCCAGTCCAGTCCGAACAGTATATAAACCTGCACAGCATGCCCCGTGAATAACGACCGAAACGGAGGGCTCCCGCTGGAGGACGTGCAGATCCAGATCACAAAGGCGACGAGGTTCGATTGACAGCGGCAAAAAGGACCGAGGCCGACGAGCCGTAAGAGTGACAAGCCGTGAAAATGGGATGGGGTAAGAAAAACGGCGGGCGTCTCCCCAGTGTCCCATCTCGGTGCCGCTCGTCAGTGCTCGGGGGTATGACGCCATCCGCGGAGGCCTAAGGAAGGGCCATTGACGAGCGAACTCTTATCATCGCGACATCCGATGTCGTCAGGCGATCCGCCTGCTGCCATTGATCCGGATGCTCGTGTCCGCCGCTGCTGGTTGACGCGCGCACGCAAGAATGGCCAAACTTGTGAGGCTGCCATGTAGGGACCAGATATTAGGAGGTCCAGCTGGAGGCTGTTCGAGGCTAACGCCTGCCGTCCCTTCCCCGCAGAACACGTGCTTAGCGGCGCCACATCTGTACAGCAGCCACCGCCCACCTGCGAGCCCTGCATATTTTCCTGGTGCAGATTTTTAGCTGCGGATTTTTAAGGCTAGATTCTCAAGTGAAGAAGCTAGATAATTCTTCCGAACTTGAGCACCTCAGTCTTAACGGGGCCGAGCTCGGCTACGTTCTACCACGACGGATGCGGACAAGGCAATTGCGCAACCATCAATTGGAGGTACCGCCTCGGTAAGACGGGGTTACTCAATGTGCCGTTTCTGATCAATGCTACTGGCCCGGCGCGAATGGCGTTGAGGGGGCTCGGGGACTTTCTCTAGATATCCGCGTTCGAAAAAAAAGCTGAAGCTCAAGCACGGAAGCCCAACCGGGCACACTGTCTGTAATAGAACGAAAGTATCACATACACAGACCGCTCGGTATTTTTGGGCGGGCTCTCAATGATGCTACTGGGTGCCAATTCTACCTCGTGCATCTCGTAGGCTGAGTGACGGCCCTGCAATTGTCGAGGACAGCGTTGCCTCGTTCGCGTTGTGACGAGCCTGGCTTGCTAATCCGAGGGGATCGCCGTGCCAAAAGCCGAGGGAAGCCCAACTTTGCAGGTGACTGATATTGGAGCCTACGGGACGACTAGCATCGCCTCACCGGCCGTCGTGTCTAGATTGGCGCGGACATGGAGAGCATGTGCCAAGTACGACCTCAACGCATATTAGCCGCCTATTCGGATGTGGGAATAGCGGCACATCAAGTGTTGCGCGTCCACCGATAGGCATGATACCCTCGAAGCTGGGAGCGATGAGCAGTCCTGTGCTTCCCAGCAGCAATCTACTCAATCGGAATTAGTATTAGTGGCTTTTAGCAGGAGATAACTCGCCGGAGAGAAGATAAGCGCGATCAGGGGGCCTTTCTGTCGAGGCGAAGCACATACTTACGACGATAGCGAGCTAATCGTGGGTCTCGTTAGTCGAACTTGAGCCGACGGTGAAATGACGACCTACATAGGCTCTCATCTTATTCATTAACCCACAAAATATGGTTTGGCTTGATGCTTCTCCAGAGCGAGTGTTCTAAGTGACGGTCACCCATCCAGTCCTCGCGCGGTGGAAGAAGGCAAGTAGGAAAGTCGACTAGGGAATTTGTAGATTGGGTGGGTTGGGTTCCTAAGGGCCGAGTTGAGAACTGTGTTAGCTTAGTTAGTAGTGTTGGCTCACACAGACAGAAAGGCTGATTAGGGTAAGTCATATCAAGCGCATCAGCGTGCCTTTCAAAATATCGACTCCTTTTAGCAACACAGCTATTGCAAGGTAGATAGGTATAAAAAGGGCATCGCCTCCAGTTGGGCTCGCCTAGTAGATATAATCCAGGAGGAACCCCATTTGTAGGGCGCTCTTCGGGTCGTAAAAGCTTGGTGGGATGAGGTGAAGAGCTCCCATTCCGTATATAGATAGAGGGCGCGAACATTCTCGTTTGCGACTCCTTGGCCAATCATAGAAACTATGCTCAGGTTACCTGTGCACAGCAACAGCAGCCCGGGGATCCAACAGCGCCAACTACCTACGTACGTACCTATTGACGCAATGTTCGTCTCACCTTCGTCTCTTCCCAGTCCTCAAATGAAGAATTTCAGCTCACTAAAGTTTACCTACAAGCCCACGACTACAGCAACCACAACAACCACAGCAGCAACGACGGCAGCCGCAAAAACACTGTCAAGTATGCTGTACCCTTTTGCATTGCGTCGAAGCAGCCTCCGGCATATTACGGTGACCAAATGCTAACAGACAGGTAGAATGTCCTCTCGGAACCAGCAGCACTACGGATTCGGACGCGATGTCGACATCGCGAGATATAGACGCCAACTCGTACATTTGACGGCCTCACTTTCATCGGCGAACCGGAGATATTGAGGAAGCTCCGAGGGCCCTTTCCCCGACGGGCATCCTGACCACCCCCTTCCATTGGGTCCCCATAAGATGGCCCTTACGGGGACAGATATTACCGCAGTTGGCGTTTTGTTGTATTTGCAAACAGGCGCGATCTTGTGCGAGCCGCTCGTGCCTGGAATAGGCAGACAATATTAGGCAGCGTGATACGAGCAGGGCTGGCCGAACGGGTATGCATTGAAGGATCATTACGATTTTGTTATAAATTTGTCGCTGACGAGTATATTAGCATCCACCGAGCTGTCGCGCTGCCACGACGACTGCTTCCGGGGCGTCCACAGCAAAGGCTGCCGCCCCGACGACCACCCCAGCCTCGAGACCAGATGCCTCCACTCAGACGACCCCGAGGGTGGATGCTTCCACTCAAACTAGGATGACGCCTCGACGGGCCCCTGCACCGCCAGCGCACGACGCGCTCGAACCCGACGAGGATGAATTTCTCTGAGCACCCCTTCTTCTCTGACAGCCGCAAGGCCACATCTATTTCGTATCGCCTTCGGGCATCACAGCCGTAAGGCTCGTCACTTAATATCGCCTTCAGGCATCGTACGAGGGGGTTGCGGTTTGAGATGTTAGGCAGGGAAGGCATGGCTTGGAGGGCTGTGATGAGGTTATTACGATAAATCGCGCTTTTAGATCCATCATAATTACCCTTTATTGTGCAGCCTACCCTACTCTTTGTGTGTCCAGCTACGCCCTGACCTACCCCGGCGAACTGGTCCCTCTCAGCATATGTGACAAAGTGAACATCCGGCTTCTAAAATAACAACCACTAGATCCACGCTGGTTCACAGACTACTGCCCAAATCGTTACAGAAACGGTAATCCACGTTATAGCAACAGCTCTCAGACGGCTGTGAATCCCCCCCCCCTACGCCTGGCCCAAGGGCAAAATAATGGGTGCGTGCAGCACTTGGAAGTAATACTGCGTTTAACTGCGCGTATTTTGCGCTTTCAAATGCGCCTATTTTTATAGCCGAGGCATGCTTATTCGTAAAATAATGATCGCGGCAACTTCTAGGCTAGCCTCGCGGGTTTAGCAGTCGTTATAAGCCTGGCAACTTGATATACTGTAAACCCGGTAGGGCTGGTAGCTCACGTATTGCAGGGCTGACAACTGACACATGCCCGGCATTGTATAGGGTATGGGTGACAGCTGGCGGATAGCTGAGGCTTCAAGAGCTTAAGCTATAAAATGCCTCTCCCATCCTCGCAGACTTAGCTTAGAATTTAAAACTTCCACCGCCAGCCTTCACCACCCAGGCGGCTTTAATGGCCGAGGCCTATACCGCCAAGGCAGCCACGTCACCGGCTCCCGTCGTCTCGGCGGTTGACGCCGCGACCCAATACACGCGTCCACAGTTCTCCGCCGAGGCTGCCGATGCCCATATCGACGACGCTGATGCCTACGCTGACAACGCCGCCAAAGCCGACGACGATGAGTGGACTTTAAATAACATGTGACGACGACGAGTAGAGCCAATTAACTCTCTCATCAACAAGCCGCAAGGCCACATCACTTGATAATATCGCCTATGGGCTATGCGCCTAAAGGCCACGTCACTCGATGATATCGCCTAAGGGCCTTGATCTGAGAGGTCACATCATTTGAGAATATCGCCTCCGGGCCGGGGCGGCGGCAAAGCCGCATCGCTTGATAGTGTTGCCTGTGGGTTGAAGCAGTCGCGAGGCTATGTCAATTCGTGTAAAAACGACCTCGGGAACACTATTTCAAGAAGTGTCTCTATTCAGCGCCACAATTCATCGAAATAAAAATATAGGTATACAATATTGGTGAGAAATACATATAGCACACTCAGAACTAAGACATACCAGAACTGTGAGACTGATTGCCCCCTTTCCTTCACCAAAAAGTTGCCATTTCCCATAATCCTCCCCTTCGCCTAGAAATATGTTCATTGCATAGCAGCACTACCACCATCCTCCTTCTCTTATTTTCCTGGTTTATTCTCCTTATTATATATTTCATTTATTTTTTGCCTCTCTTTACAGCTGGACACTTTTATAGCTGGCATTTCTTATCATACAAGCCGGGTACAAGCACGCGAGGCCGGCGGTAAAAAGGAGCGTAAATATTCGCCTCGATCATGAAAGGAGGGCGTACTATTTTGAGAAATGATCCTGGCCAGAGCCACACATCATCGATATAGAATCATATACAATACACTACCAAATGCATACAGTATACTCCTGACAGGAACACATCCGAGCTGTAGGCCAGATTGGCCCCTTCCCCCCCCCGAGGATCATCATTCTTCCCGGGTCCCCCTCCCCCAGAAAGTTGTTTATTGCGCCGTAACGCCGCCATTCTTCCACCTCTCTCCTTCCCCGTTGTACCTCCCAGCTTTTTTTTGTCTGCCCCCCTCCCCAAGGCGCCCGCCCCCCCTCACAGCTCGACATCCTCGTGACCGGCGTCCCTGGCCAGGTGGGCCAGGTACAGGCGGGTGAGGCTGGCGATGAAGGGAGGCGCGGACGCCCCGTGCAGGAACAACCGGTTGGTGTACCGGAGCTCCTGGACCAGGCCGGCCGGCCCCGCGACCCAGCCGCCTGCCGTCGATAAGGTGCTCCAGAAGGAGCCGACCAGGACGACGTCCACGTTCTCGTGGCGGCGGAGAGCGAAGGGGTCGCGGAAGCAGGCCAGATCCGCAGCCTGGGGGAGAAGGGCGGGGCAGAAGACGACGAGGATCAGCGTGTCATGGGGGCCCATCACCCTCGCCATGGTCTGCAGGTAGTGGCCTAAGTCGAGCAGGTCGGCCAGCGCGTCGGCTTGGCAGTACACCAGGAGGCCGCACGCCCCGCGCCCGCGCCCGCGCCAGGAGAATCGCGAGAAGCGCGACGACGACGACAACGGCGCCGCGCGCACAAAATCTGGCAGGTTCTGCGCCTGGGTGTAGCGCGCAAAGGCGAAGCCCGCACCCTGCTCGGCGGCGGCGATCTTGGCGGCCTCCTCGACGGCCGGGGCCGCCGGGCTGGGGTACACAAAGCGGTACCCCTTGCCGTGGGGGAGCTGGCGGCAAAGCGAGACGAGCGTCGTGGTCAGGCCCAGGTTGGCGTCGGGCAGGATCAGGGCGGCGTCGAACCCCGTGATCTTGGCCACCAGCGCCTCGACGCGCAGGTGCGGCGGGAACGTGCCGCAGGCCCAGCGCGGGCCGCCGGCGCCGAGGCCGTACAGTTCCTGGGCGCTCTGGGCGGCAGCGAGGAGGTGGCCGGAGTCGCTCTCGCTGAGGTGGCGCACGCGGCGCGTGAAGGTAGATTTGGCCGCGTCAATAATGAACAAGAACGCCGTCTGGGCGTCGTGCCCCTCGTCACCCTCCTCGTAACGCGTGTTGCGGAAGTGGCCGTAGCGGAAGACCTCGCGACGCGCGTCCTGGTTTGCCTTCTTGCTGCGTAGTCCCAGCTTATCGACGGTGCGCAGAACCGCATCCACCAGGCCCGTGATCTGGGAGTCGCTCATGCCGGCGGAGAGATTGAGAACCACGCGCCCACCCCACTTGTCGATGGCGCCCTGGCCGGGCTGGTCCAGGATGGCCGTGATCGATAGGATAGCCTGCTCTCGTAGGGCCATGCCCAGGCGGCCCGCGTCGGTAGACCGACCCGCGTAGACGGGCACGATCGGGATCGCGAAGGATCCGTAGACGTGGATGCCAGCGCGCAGCAGCTGGCCGCGCACGAAGCGCGTCAAAGTGAAGAGGCGGTGCATGCGCTGCTCGATCAGGGCCGGCTGGTGGAGGATGTACAGAGCATGCGCCATCGTCGAGGCAGCTGCGCCCTGTGCGTATCGGATCTTGACTCGCGCCTCCACGGCGGCTTGGATGTGCACCGGTCCGCAGATGAAGCCTCCAAGGCCGCCGACGCTGGCCGACAGCGAGCCCGTGCGGATGTCCACGAGGCTCCAGGGGACGCGCGACTGCGGGTGCTGGTCGTTCCAGTATTCGACAACGCCCCGACCGTGCTGGCCGATTGTGAGGAACGCATTGCTCTCGTCGCAGAAGACGCCGAAGCCGTAGCTGCGCTTCAGATTCTTAAGCTCAAGCAGGGAAAGGACAGAGGCGTCGTGACTGTGTTGTCAGGGTTAGTTAGCGAACGTCTTAACCGCAGAAGAAGAGAGACGGAAGAAAAGAGACAGGAAAGGAGACGGAGAGAAAAGATACCTGTATACACCCTCGATGACAACAAGCGTGTGCGCAAAGAGGCCGTCCGTCTCGGCGAGCAGCTGCCCCAGATGCTCGATGTTATTGTGCTTGAACAGCTCGACCCGGCCGGGATTGCCGACATTGATGCCAGTCATGATGCTGTCGTTGCAGGCCTCGTCGACGAGGACCAACGTCTCCTGGTGCACGATGGCCAGGGCGGCGTAATTGGCGCCGTAGTCTGTGCTCGTGATAGTGGCGAAGTCGCTCTCAAAGAACTTAGCGATGGCAGCCTCGGTGGCCCGCACCAGCTCGTCTAGGTGGCGGCCGGCCTCCCCCGCCAGCACGGGAACCTCTCTCAGCAGCACGTGCTGGAGAGCTGCCGCCTTTTTGTCGAGCGCGTAGAATCCGGCGAAGTTGCGGCTCGCCGCGTTGGTCACGTCCTTGACCTTGTAGGTGCTATCACGCACCGTGGCCAGCGGCAACGGCTGGCCGAGGAAGATACGGTCGTTGCTCCCCCACCAGGTCACCAGCGGCTCGATCTGGCGGTGCAGTCTCTTGATCTCCTTGCTGGGCGCCTTAAATCTGGTCGCCGGGGTGTGGTCCGCCTTGAAGACCTTGGTGCGGATCATGATCATTCGGCCGCGTTCCTTGGCCTTGTCCTTGAGCTTGACCTCCGGCGGCGGCTTGATCGTCGCCTGGCCCTCGGCCACCGAGCGATCTGGGTAGTGCGCAAGCGCCACCGCACTGACTTCCTTCCAGCGGGCGCCTGGTTTCGGCGCCGACGCGGACGCCTGGCCCGTCGCGGTCCGCGCCGGCCTCCGCACCGTCTCGGGGCGCCCTAAGGGGCCAACAGGGGTCTGTGTAGCAAAAACTGCGTCAGCAAAGAGACGCGCGGGTCGATTTTTTCGCGCGCGGCCACCGCGGGCGCCAATTCGACCACCAGTGGCCCCATAACCGCAAGCTAGGCTGAATCGTGGACCGGATCGCGCTGGGAAATACTCACCCGCAAGTAGGGCATATGGTGGTTGGCGCGGCTTCGGCCCGGCGGCTGGAGAGGCTGCGAGTGGATGGAGTCCGCCGGCGGCGACTCCGGACGCAGGAGAGGAACTCTCTCGCTGGTAGACATGATCAACAAAGAAAGTAAAAAAAGCCAGCTTCGGTCGGTTTGGTTGTGGTCGTGAGATGGTTTGACTGGGTCTGTGACTCAGCCTGTGTGTGTGTGTTTGTTGTGAAAGTGGGAGGAAGCAAGGAGAGATTGGGTTTGTGCAAGGTGGAATAGTCACTTCCTAGCTACCCTTAGTTTCCCTTCCCAAAGAGAGACTCCCGGAATCGTGCTGAACCTTCTACCTTTCAACGTTTTTACAACAGCGCCTACATGTGGTTATCCGCCTAGGGCACAGACCAGAACATGGATGACATAACTCGCAGCATCCAAAGCCCTTCCTGGGGCTACCAACTGTGGAATGACTTTAGTATCTCAGGCAGGCAATTACCTCCAGTACCTTGACCATTTGGCTGTTCCCATATGCCCAAACCACCTACCCGTGGCATGGCCCCCTGCAAACTCCCAGCGCTCAACAGATCTCAACCGTTTGTAGCAAGTACGGAAGCAACCTCTCGCTAAGGTGAGTAAGCAGAAACGGCTCGTCTTCCTCTGCTTCCCTGTGGCAAATCCACACAAGTGACTCACTCTCTCGTTGGCTCTCTGACACATCTCGGCTACTTCGCTGCCCCTTTTTGGCCCTCCTCGTGTCTATATATTGAGTAGTTCCTCCCCTCTCTCATCACCCTTCTCTTCTGATTCTCCATGCCTCTTCTAGTTCTCCAGACCCCAGCCTTTCTATTCTTCAGAGCCACTTGCCGCTTAGACTCTATTGCTCTGCTACCCAATCTTTATATATTCACCTCTTTTTACAATCCTCGGCATCTCTAGTTATATTACACTCTCCTCACTGGGTTTCTAGCTATCCTATGGCAAGCCGGCTATCTTCTAAGCTATACTATCTACTACCTTAGCTTACCCCAGAAGAATAGTCGCGCGCTGCCTTATTTAGCCAAGGGCCTAGGATCGACCCGCCGAGATCATTAGACACTGAATCGGACTCCTGCTTTACCAGATTCGGGCTCTTGCTCTCTGTCCGCCATCGAAAGGGGTTAAGGACGACCGCCCTGCTACCCCACCGCAATAGAGCATATTCCGGGGACGAAGTCCGCCTTACCCTGGGGCTCGCCCTCTCCCCTGCTCCCCTTAGTTCTCTTCGATGCTAGCAAGACCTCTTCGACATCACCAACTTTCACACACACCCCAGTATCAGCAAGTATCAGCAATTCTCATACACAGCAGCAGCCACGCAGCTCACGAAGACCACGATCTCCTTCGGGCCTCCTTGCGCATGCCAACGAGCTAGCCCATCGGTCACATTTGCCTCAAAGTCGACCTTGACGACGTAGACGCGAACACGTAATACCGCGGTCTTAACGACGCCCCTCTAACGCAAAATGGCACCCCACACTGTGCCTCCCCTCTCTGCCTCAACGTCGAGGGAGCCCCCGGGGATTGGATCCGACTTAGACTACAGCACCAGCCCTATCGCTGAGCGCCGCGAAGTTTATCATATTATACGAACGAAATAGCCGACTATGAAGAATACGCCATATCATCGAATCAGCAGGGCCCAATGCTCCATACCGACAGCGGACCTCACAAGGAATGCACATTACCTTCATAACTACCTACAGAGCGAGACACACGCCGGCGCGTCAGCTAGCCAGCAGCACCGATAGCCCAATCCCAAAGATCTATAGGGCTCCCCTTTTTTTATATACGTCTTGTCAGCAGCTCGACGAATCGAGAATAGCCCCGGTCGATGTGAAAAGACGATCTACAATCTTTCACCCTACCCCACCGTCATCGTGAGCGACAATTGGTGCTTCGTGCCGAGTCGACCCTCAATAATTACTAGATCCTATCCTACTATCTTCTACACGTAAGGGCACATATCATAGCCTTGTGCCGTCCACGCCAGCCGGGATTTTTTGCAAGAAGCAACTCGAGTCCGTCCTGTCCCTGGAAGCGGCTGGCCACGAAAGCAAATGGACTTTTATTGAATCTCCCAGCCTCATCCCGAGGCGATATCGCGAACAACGGCGTGCTCTGACAAGTCCGAGGGTTGCTATCATGTGACCAAATCAGAACTGACCCGCCCCCCCTATTATGTTATATTACTCACATTTCATAACGCTTTATGAACTAGTGGCTGTCATCCCCAGCCGGGTGACATACTCCCATGACGAGGTTATCTGGTAACTCAGCACTGGGCGCGGATTCTCGTTATTTTATGGTCGGCCTGCCACGCCGCGACGAACATTCAGTGATCCCGGCATCTCAGGTACACAATCTGCCTCACCACCAAGCTCGTCCTCATTATTACACAAGAAATCTACGAAGCCCAATGAAAACAACCCCAAACGGATATAGCATAATGCAACATTTATATATTCTATCCTTCCCACGCTAGCCCCTATTTTCCCGTTGGTGCGCATACATTGGTGTCCGGTGACGCCAAAGGCGAGTTAGCTAGCCTTGCTTATATAAGCAAGGCAGCAGATGGCCTGTGCGCAGGCAACCATTACTACTCCTGTATTTTAGTACGATGCATTTAGCGATCTTCTTCCATCTCTTCTTAGTCAATCAATCAAGACCAATTATCAACTCTCATCTACTTGCGTTGCACGTGCTTGTTTTATGTTGAGTTTGTGCTTGTTTTATGTCGAGTGCTCAGACACGCCATGTCTGGGTGCAGTTCCGCTTATGCTTCCGCACCCTTACCACCATTACCGGGACCGTGGATATGGCCTACCTTAGGTACCTTACGCTACCTAAGTGTGGCCTGGAGACCTGAAAGACAGCCTAATATACCACCCCCAGAAACAACAAGCACATTTCCCAACGCCCGGTCTATGTCCAGACCATAAACCTTCCAAAAATATGGATGGCACTAACGACTGGAGCGAAAAGCACGGAGAGCAGTTAATCAATACAGTTAGGAAAGGCGGTAGGGCGAATAACGTCGAGTATCATCCCCGCCCGCATCCCTGCGGCAACTTCGGGTCCTGCTCGGAGTGCCCGTCGACCTTGACGTGAGCGGCGACACCCCACTCGCTAAGCACCAAGAGTCCCCAGGAGAGGCTTGCTACGTTTGTCGTCCGTTATCTGACTCACTACCAGGTACATCGATAAACCTAGGCCGGGGGATATGGCTGCGGTTCTAATCTGGCCATATCCTCCTCGAGCCACCGCCCCGACGCATGGTGCATCTCCTATAAAGCCACGCCTACCGCTAACTGGCTGGTTGGTAGAAGAACGAGGGCAAGCAAGTTTGGCACTAATACACAACCCAAGACGCAAATGGTGGGGGGGGGGAGACGAGACAGCTCGCACGAAGGGCCCGTTTCTCTCCTGCATTTATCACCCCCAACTTCTACGGTGTGTCTTGTGGGTGCCGAGTTACATATGTGCCCGCCTGAGAGGTTTCAATATGTCAAATACAAGAGTCAGAGCGGCAAGATCGGCGGAACAGCCCCCGGCCAAACGGCCAATAGGAAGGCCAAGAACCGAAAGGATGGTCTTTTGCAGTTTCAAGCAGCACACCCAACGACGTTCCGAGGGTGAACGTATATTTGATGAGATCTGCTCCGCATATATTTATCACGTGGACAACATTCTTACTATTCGAACACACCGAAGGCGCAGTGCAGGCTCTTGAGGTGTTAAGCAACAACGGAATGCGCGCTCCATATATACGAAATCTAAGCGTATAGGCTTCGTTGTTGACAGCAAACCGTATGATCGAGATATGGCCGCTGCGTATACAGAGTAGACCCAGCCGATCTCGGTCAGAAGACCCCAGGCCTTCCTCAGCTTCTGCCATTTCACGGTGCGTGCTGCTACTCGGGCGTGTTGGTGGCGGCTACGGGGCCGGGGGTAGTCTCGAGTTGCCCATAGGTCTTGGAATGCGTGGTACTTCTTGTGAGGATCCGCCTGATTCGCTTTTTCGAGAACCCGGATGACTTCCGGGTAGGGTCCTTCCGCCATGAGAAATAGGGCAGGGCAAGCAATATGCATAGGTAATGAGCATCAGGAAGCCTGGATGACCGTTTCTTCTTTCGGTCGTTGTGGGCGCAGTCGTAGATTTGTCGGTGAAGTTTAGCCTTGCAAGCCTTTACAGGCCACTAGATAGCATCGTTGAGATGCTTTCGGACGGTGTTTCGATAGGATGGAGCTAAGTTCATCATGTTATTGATATTGTCAATCGCTGCGTCGCGTCGCACGACGAACTCGTCGTTCGTGAGCATGGTTGCTTCGGTCTTGGCTCGCTTAGGCTGGGGTTGATTGGTTTGGTCTGGGGCCGGATGCGACATGGATGTTGATGGCGGCGAGAGAGATGATGGAGCGGCCATGGCGTTTCTTGGGAGGACTGAGGATGTTTATCGGTGTCAGTCACGAAGTTCCGAAATGGGCACTATGGAGTTGCGTGATGGGCAGATCAGTTGATGATATATTGGAATGCTAGAGATTGGTGTTAGGGTTGCGCGAGACAGTGCAAGAAGTAATTTCCAGAAGTTGCGAAAGCGGAAGAGGTGAGTTGCGGAAGTATCAAAAGAAAATTTGTGGGTGGCTAAAAAATTATATACGTGTTTGCCAGAGATTTCTCAGATTGTCTTCAGTCAGGCCTCAAGTCGTCTCGTGGGTTCTCAGATGTTCCTGAGATGGGGTTGATTGGGGGTTGGCGGATTCTTAAATGTTTCTGAGATTGGGATGAATGGGGTTGAGGACAACTTCGAGAATCGATTTAGGCGCCGGGTTAGGGACTGATTGACTGATCTCCCTGGAGATAATGTCGAACACCTGAGCCGTTGTGAGTTTCTCCCGCCAGACGCTTCGTCGTATGGCTTGGACTCATTAAATTTAGCGCGATTAGTGGTCCGGGTTGTCGATTGGCTGGCGGCAGCTGCTTGAGTGATGCTAGCAGGCAATCCAGGTAGTTGTAAAGGTCATCGATCAGTTGAGTCTGGAGCTTGTCCGCACGCTGTGTGAAAAAGCTCTAAGAAACGCGTTGATTTGCAACGCGGCGTGTCGGATATTTTTCTAGTACCAACGCGGGATCGGGCCCGTCGGCGTGCGTGTTGGCGTCTACGGACGCAGACGCGGACATGCGGAGTGGTGGTAGATGACGGAGGTGAAGGTGACGAAACAGAAAAAACTGCAGTGAATGAGGCTTTGGCTGCAGAATAATTCGTATGAAGCAACCAGCGAAGCGGAGGAAGAGACGGTGACAGAAGACGAAACAAAGGAAGACGAGGACGCGTCTGCCTGAGGCCAGGCAGCCGCACACAAGAAAGCAGGAGAAAGCAGAAATAAGAAAAAAGAGGGTGAACAAAGCCAACTGCGGGGGGGAAAATAGCAGCCCAAAGCCGCAGGAATAGGAAGTAGAGAAGAGGCTGCGAATGGCGCGATGGCTCACGATCAAAGCTCCGCAGAGCGAGCTCCAAAGAGCCTGGGGAATGGGCGGTGAGGGCACCGAAGGTACTGGACCGTCTGGTCCAGGAGCGAAGAGATGCCACTCCTAGCCAGAAAAAATCATTACTACCAACTTGATACGGTTCAGAACGAAGAAGACCGAAGAAAAAAAAACAAAAGAAAAAGCTATCAGATTCGCAAGTTCTCGACGTCAAATCCGAGTTCCGGGGCTTGGTGGGTCTCCAGGAACCGGATCCAGGTATCCATGGCCGAGCACAGCGTGCCGTCGACGCGGCTCCGGTTGACCGGGGCCAGTCCTCCGCCCGTCGATGCCGTCGGTTTGGTGGCCGGCGCCGCCTCTCCCACGGCGACGTCGTTGTCCTGACCAAGGGTCGCAGCGGCGCTCTGGTCCTTGTTGTGCAGGAACTGCACACGACCGCGGTGCAGCGAGTGGACCACGTTAGCGATGCCGTCGCCGACGAGGAGAGCGGACTCGGCAGCGACCGAGTCGGGGCGTAGCCAGATCAAGAGCTCCTTAGCGACGCTCCGCCAGAAGTCGAGCTCGTGCTGGTCACCGGGCTGGTACGACTCGGCGAACTTGGCAGCCTTGGGCTGCGTGGCGGTAGCGAACTTGACGATGTACCCCACCAAGTTGGAGAGGCGCTTGCCGCTCGACTTGCCGAGCTTGTTCACGACGCGCGGGTCGTTCAGCAGTGTGCGCAGCGCGGCCACGGCTCCGGCATCTTGCGTGCTGTCCGCCTCGCGGCCTCCGAAGTCGATGCCCTGGATGGTGGCTAGGACGTCGCGGACGTCATCCGAGGTCATCATCGGATAGTTCTGGCGTCGGCGGCTCTCGGGGCCCCCGGTATAGCGTGCATTGGAGTACGTAGGGCGATAGCAATCGCCGCCGTAGTTGCCCCTATCCGTGCGGTAATAGCTGTCCGACCGATAACAAGCCTCCTTCTCATCCCGCTGGTGAGGGCTGCGCGACTTGCTGATGCGGCGGACCTCGGTCTTGTGGCCCGCACCGCGTGCGTCCGAGCGCTTGGCGGCGAGCGGGCTGTGGTCCTCCTCCGGGCGGAATACCATCCTCGTGGACGTCCGGCTATGGCGGGGGGCAGCAGTAATGGTGCGAGAATCACGCGGCGCGTGCTGCTGCTCGGGCATGTCGGTGGCGCCCACGGGGCCGGGGGTAGTCTCTGGCATGCGCGGTCGGTGGGGTAGCCTGAAAGCAAGCGAAGCCACGGCGGGAGGTCTCGCGTTGGGATCCATGGGGCCGGCCTGAGCGATGGTGGTAGTGGGTGCGGGCCGTCTCACCGAAAAGCTCGTGGAGAAATCGGTCGGGAAGTTGACGTTCTCGAAGTCCATCATGGTCTTGTTGGCTGGACTATCAGACATGTTGACAGTGATTATGTAGAATAAGAGTCTGGATGATGGGAGATGGTCAACGAGAAAAGGACCTGCACTTTGACGGCCAATTCGAAGATGATGGTTGAGCCTCTATTATGGCTGCAGGCGCGCGGGACAGAAAGAAAGAAGAGAGAGACGGTATTTTTATAGGTTCCAGCGATAGATTCACCTCGAGTGGGCGAGTGGCTATTTCTCAGGAGCTATTGTTGTTCACGTGCCTGCCTGGCATTGCTTGTTTACTTCTCTGTGACTTTCCCCTCAGATTTCTTTCATCTGATATTGATATGGGTACCAGGAGGCAGTTTCCTGAGCACATGCCACTACTGTCGCAGGAGCTCCCCTTGTTCAGGAAGCATTTATGGATGTGCAGGGGCTTGGGCCTGCTATGATCTTCGAGTCTTAGAGCACAGAAGAGGCCCGTAGTTTTGAGGCTATCAGATGCATATATTTCTGGTTATCTACACCTCCAACTGAGTATCGCTAGATACGTCTATCACCATGTTCGCCATGTTCGCCTTATATTTCTTATTCTATCTAGGACTTAATGTCCTAAGGACTTTTGTATAATGCTTCATGATCTCATCGTTACTGAGACTGCTTCAACAAATGTAATAATCGTATACACAACTGTCGACAGCTAGCAGGCACATACCAAGGTAGGAACATACCAAGCATTTACAAGTATATGTGTCCTTAATGCCCACCCCAGCTTCCAAGGGGTCCTCGATGTTCTACTCAAATACACTAGCTCACCCTCACTTAGAGCCCTTAAGATTTCTAGGGATAAGATCAAGAATGACAAATCATTATTTACAGAGCTACTCTCTCTGCTTCCCGAGTTTGAGATCGAGACGGGCATCGACAGCCTCATGGATTGATGTCGACCCCCTTAGCCGCACATGACCTGGAAATCTGGTGCGCTAAATTGCTGGGCAAGCCCAATACGGTTAAGGCAGGCTAGGATTACGAGATTTCGCCTCGAATTGCGCCATTTCAGCTCCTACTTCCTTTAAACCAACCGCAATCCTAACCCCCAGGTTTATAAACCCAGCCCCGTCGATCGAACCTGACGACGGGGCGTCTAATGAAGACGTACGAAATTATTTTTTCGAAGCCTTGCGACGGCTACTAACACGAGAGTGGCGACGGGATGGGCGTGAAATCGTGGCGCAACCTTCTGCCCCACGGCTTGGAGGCACGGGCTCTCGATTTTCTCCGCGTCAACTGGCACCTGGGCTTCACAGCCTTTGGGGGCCCTCCTGCGCACTTCAAAATCGTGAGATCTCCAACATACCCCACCCCCACTACCTACCTACTTATTACGTGCCCACTCCTTTAAAGACTGACGTTTTAGATTCAGTTATACGACAAATTTGTGAAGAGAGAAAAATGGATCGACGAGCAATTCGTAGGCCCTCGATGTTCTTTCTTTTTTTTCCCAAGTTGCTTTGGGCCCGTGTGGCTACTGACCTAGAGTCGAACCAATGCCCATAGTTCCAAGAGCTGTTCAGCGTGTCGCAGGCGCTCTCGGGCCCGGCCAGCACCAAGATGCTGTACTGCATTAACCTCGTGCATGACGGCCCTCTGGCGGCTGTTGCCGGTTTCTTCATGTGGAGGTGCGTGAGCCCCCGCGTGTCAATCTCGAAGACGACGGATCTCCCTGACGAAAGCGCAGCTTACCCGGCGCCATCGCCATGTACGGCCTTGCTCTGGGTGTCGCCAACATCGAGCAGACGCTGCCGGCGGCCGCCTACGCCCTCCTCTCGGGCCTGAACGCCGCCGTGGTGGGCGTCATCGCCCTGGCCACCGCCGAGCTGTCCGGCAAGGCCATCACCGATAACCTGACCCGTCTCCTCGTCTTCTTCACCGCCTCGGCAGGGATGCTGTACAACGCTCTGTGGTACTTCCCCGTGCTGATGGCCGCCTCCGGCCTCGCTACGCTGGTCTTTGACTACCGGTGGCTGCATCGTCCCGTCCGCGCTACCGTCAAGCTGGCGCTGTTTTGGCGCCGGGAGCGGCCGCCGGCGGATGCGGCAGACGTCGAAGAGCTGCCTCAGCTGGCCGAGAGCGTAGGGGAGAGCCGCCGACTGTCCCCCCGACCGACCCCCCCGGCAACCGAACGCGGAGTGACCTCGATGATGACGACGACGACCACGCCCCCCTCCGCTGCAGACGAGCCGCGCATAATCCCGCAGGCCATCCGCCTCAACATCTCCTGGAAGACGGGCGCGGCCATCATCGCCGCCTTCTTCGCCAGCTTCTTGGCGGTCATGATTCTGCGCGGCCTCCTGCGCGACCCGCCGCGCCTGTACAGTCTCTTCGCCAACATGTTCCTCGCCGGCACCATCATCTTCGGCGGGGGACCGGTGGTGATCCCGCTACTGCGCGAGTACGTCGTCGCTGAGGGCTGGGTTTCGCAGCGCGACTTCCTCATCGGGCTCGCCATCATCCAGGCCTTCCCGGGGCCCAATTTCAACTTTGCCGCCTTCCTCGGCGGTCTGGCGGCCGTTAATTCGGGGAGCAGCTCGTTGGCCGGTGCGGTAATCGCGTGGATTGGCATCTTCTTCCCCGGCATGGTGCTGGTGCACGGCACCATGGGCGTGTGGTCGAGCCTGCGGAGCCGGCAGTGGGTCAAGGCGGTGCTGCGTGGTATCAATGCCGGCGCGGTCGGGCTGATCTACACAGCTGTGTACCGCATCTGGCAGGTTGGGTACGTCGACGAGACGTCGCAGCAGGGCCGTAGCTTAGGCGACGATCCTTGGTGGCTCGTCGTTGCGGCCTCGAGCTTTGTCTTTGGCCGCTGGTTTGGCGTCAGTCCCGCCGTGACGATCATCTTTGGCGCCGTCTTGGGCCTCGTCAGGTACAGCATCGTTTCGGGGTGACGCCCGGGGGGAAGCCTTGCCAGGTGCGGGCGAGAGGGTCCGACAACGACAGTAGTTACAACGGCCACCTTTACAAAATGCATAGGCACATTCTCACACTTAGTATTATGACGCAAAGAATACTGTCTGCCTTGTTAGGGTTAAGGGTTAACAATAACAAAGCATCGCGCATAGCATCGGTCTAGGCCCTCTGAATACATATCCCCCGCCCGACGCGGGAGCTGACGACGCCAATACTGCAAGACGGGCGGAGATGCCATCCTTTTTAAGTACTCCGTTTTCGACCAATATTCTGCTCCCCTCACTCTAAATTAGATATGCCTGTTTTTCCCCTAGGATTAAACAGAGTTAAACTTGCCAAACTTGTTGATTGGATTTCTCAAATCAGGTGTGACGCCTAGAAAGTTCATTCACTATGACGTTTGCACGGGAAAGTTCCATGCGCTATCAGACCCTTCTGATACTAATTCTGTCCATGCCGAGCCATTAAATTGCCGCTCTGAATTGAAGATGCTCTACCACATGTGCAACTGCTCAGAGGCAGTTTGTGCACTCCATACGGCTCCCTGTGGCTCTTGAGGTGAGCTTTACCACTGAGGAGTATAACTCCGTGATGGGGGCAGGACTGATATGGTACATAGGATCTCCTGTTCCGATATTTTTACAAGGAAAGGACTCTATCGATGCTGGCGCTTGCGTTCTCTAGCAATATAGAGTGGCTGTTTGTTGGCCATAATTATGAGATTAAATAGTTCCCTTCATGTAGTAGAGACTTTCAAGGAGGCGTGAACAAAATGAATGTGTGAGACATAAGGTTGGTTGACTTTCCCATCATGGTTGGAAGCGTGGTTATGGTAAGGTAATACTATCGAACCACCACGACAATTCCCATCCATATGGTCTCAAAAGACGCCATCCATCGCAAATCTAGTCGCCGTACGGATAGGCATGAAGCACCTGGCCGTAGAAAAGCTCCGAGTCCTTCGACGCTAGGAAGACGAAGCTTGGTGCCACCTCGCTCGGCTGGCCAGGACGCCCCAGCTGCGATTTCTGGCCAAAGCCTTCGAGCTGCTCCGGTGGACGACTCGCCGCCTGGATGGGCGTGTGCACAGGGCCCGGGGCCACGGCATTGACGCGGATGGCCTTGGGGAGGAGCTGCTTAGCTAGCGAGCGTGTGAAAGACGTGATGGCTCCCTTGGTTGCCGCGTAGTCGACAATGTGGGCGGAGCCGCGGAAGGCAACGGTCGAGGTCGTGTTGATGATCCTGAAGGGATAATATCAGTAGGAGTTCGAGGGGTACACTATGACGGCAAAGGCATGCACGGGTATAGCTTACGAGCCTCCCTTGGGAATGTGCGGCAGCGCGAACTTGGTCACGGCAAACATCTGCAAGATATTGCTGCGGAATGTGCTCTCAACGGCGTCCAGGTCGATCTCGGCGAAGTCTTCACAGAGGATCTGCTTCCCGGCATTGTTGACGAGCACATGGATCTCGCCGAAAGTGTCGACATGCTGCTGCACTGCGCCTTTGCACGTCTCGTTGTCCATGAGGTTGCCCGCAACGAGCAGGCACTTGCGGCCCTCCTCCTCAACTAGCTTCTTGGTTTCCTCCGCGTCCTCCTGCTCCTCCGGCAAGTAGACGATGGTTACATCACTGCCCTCACGCGCGAAAAGGACAGCCACCGAGCGCCCGATTCCCGAGCTGCCAACATTTTTAGCTCCCGGAGAGTAGGAAGGGAGAGGAAAAGAATAAGACCTTACTCGCCGCCGGTAATGAAAGCCTTGCAGCCCTTAAGCTTTCCCGCTGCGACATACTCGTGGAAAGAGTCCTTGCCTTCCAGGGCGGTCGTCTCGCTCTTGGGATCCAAGTTCTGCTCAAGGCTGTGGGAAAAGACCCATGTGAAGTATCAGCAGCTACAAGCACCCAGTTAGCGCCCGGTAAGCGCACTCACCCCGGTTGATCTTGAGCCTGGGCCTTCTTGACAGGTTCAAACTGGCCGCCCTGTCCCGTCTGAGAGCTGGAGTCCGTCATTGTAGCCGTATATTACCTAGGCGACAGAATTGGGCTGAACTCGGTATTAGCTTGGAGTAGGTAGGAATTATGGTGCTCTGCTCAGCGATGTCGTGAAGAGGTGGTAGGAATCGGGATTGGAGGAGAGAGACTAAGGCGGCTCCTCACTACCGGAAGTCGAAAATACTCAAGGTATGGTAGAACTTAATTAAGTCTTAGGTTGCCATCCGTTCCAGCCACTTGGAGTTGGGTTCACAGGGTCATAAGGATGACGTAGTGTTGTCGTAGGAGTGACGGCACCTCAATTTTCTTGATCCACCCGCGACGGCTATGTGACTTCCAGTACCTCGAAAAAGGACCTGGATGGAGGTGGTATATCTATATTTTGGGCGGGGACATGCCCTACCACGTATCCCACGACTACGTACTTAATACCCCAGATCCCACCCCCTCTATCTCATGCTACCTACCTAGGTACATGTACTTTGATGTTTTAGATGTTATCGCAGATGCTCTCCACATCCCCTCCTCTAGTTACTTCCCTCGTCTTCATCCTCATCCTTCATTACCACTCGTACCTTCCACCGCACCTCATTTTTGACCTCCTCCCTTGACGGAGAGACGTCAATAGACACCACGTCCTTCTCTATCGCTGACGGCGGCTCCAGCACGTCGAACTGGCTGTTAACAATATTGGCACGGGCGAAGTGCTCCTCCCTCTTCTCGGCGCGCTGCCGGAGGACTTCCTCCGGCGCATCGAGAAACAGGAAGCGCACCCGCATGTCTGCGTCGTAGAAAGACGCATCCCGCAGGAAGTCGCGGTACTTATGCTTGAGGGCTGAACAGGTTACCACGCAGCCGCGGACCGACTGGCCTCCCTTGTTCCCCTTCGGGCCGAAGTTCTTGTCATCCCCCTCGTTCCCTAGCCTCTCGCCTTCCTCCACCGTGCGCGCTGCGCCGTCCCGCCGCACCTTCTGTAGCCAGCCCCAGCGGTCTGAGTCCTCAAGGGGCCGACCCTGTGCCATCTTGTTGATGTTCGCTTGAGGATGCAGCTATATACCAGCGTCCATTGTCAGCCCTTTGCGTCTTCCGTCGTACTAGCCTCGGTGATACGATTGCCCATCCCCCGTCAACATTATGGGGGGAAGTACTAACACTATCTCCTTCTATGAAAGCCATACCAAATTCCTTGGCGAGCATTTTGGCCATCGTCGTTTTGCCGCAGGCCGTCGGGCCGGTAACGAACCAGAGCCACTTGTGACTTGGACGTTGACCCAGTTGGCCGGTGCTGCCCATAGCTTAAGGTTGCCGTGCGTCCGAGGCGCTGTTAAGATATACTTTGATAGATACCTCAGATACTAATGGATACTGGTATTAGCCACCGATATGCCCATCTTCATGTGTTTGGTTGTATGGTACATCCGTTTGCTGGAGTACTCGCGAACCTACCCCGCTGCTCAACCTCGCCTTTGGGTACAAAGTCCGTCCTACCAGCGGCAATAACGGCCCAACACGCCCAGTTACATCATCGCCCAGTCATGCTGCGTTTTATTCCTAATTAGGTATAGCATCAGCTACAAAGCTGTGTGGGGAAAGCCCAATGACACCAGCCGTTGACGTCAGTTGGCCCATGTTTACCTGACACAATTACTGACCTATCAAGAACAAGTTTTGTTTAAAATCACTAACGTCTGTCAGAATATCGAGCTTGCCGTTACCTATCTGTTAGCAGGTAAAAGCCTTGGATTCGCATTCAGAACACTCGCCTTTACTCTAGGTTTTCAAGACACCATGACCACCCATCAGCACGAATCAACTTTTCAGACGTGTTTTGCGACATGTAGTGTGAACGGCCCGACAGGCGAGACCGGGCTGCCTGTGAAACTGATGGCTATCCACTTAGCCGGGTTCGACGCCATAGAGTTATCTATGCCCGACATTATCGCGTACGGCAAGACCGTTCACGGGACGGAGCCGCAACCGGAGGATTACGACACGCTCGTTTCCCTCGCCGTGGACATCAAGCTCCTGGCGGCTGCGCTCGGCCTCAAGATTCTAATGTTACAACCATTCGCCCACTTCGAAGGATGGACAGAGGGCCGCTTCGACAAGGAGAGAGAAGATGCGCGAAGGAGAGCGAGGGGTTGGATCAGAATCATGGAGGCTGCGGGGACGGACATGCTGCAGGTAGGTCTTCGTATGCAATACCGGGTTGCTTACATGTAGTCCTTGCTAATCCTAGCCGTTTGTTGAAAGGTTGGGTCTTCAGACGCCGAGGGCATCTCATCTTCCTTTGATGACCTCGCGGCCGACCTCGCCGAGCTGGCGGACATGTGCGCAGAAAAGGGCTTCCGCGTCGCTTATGAGAATTGGTGCTGGGCGACACATGCACCTACCTGGAAGACGGCCTGGGAGATTGTGAAGAAAGCGAACCGCCCCAATCTCGGTCTGTGCCTCGATACGTTCCAGACGGCAGGCGGCGAATACGGAGATCCAACTACGGAGTCGGGACTAATCGAAGACGAGGCCGATGGCTGCGGCGCAATTACGAAGACCGAATTGCAGGCGCGGTATCTACAGAGCCTCACCGACCTCGCGGACACCGTATGGCCGGAGAAGATTTACCTGCTGCAGATCTCGGACGCGCGCAGGGTTACGCCTCCCATGCAGAAGTCCGCGGACGAGCAAGGGCAGAGACCTCGGTACCGGTGGAGCAACCAATACCGGCCACTGCCGTTCACCCGGGGGTTCCTGCCCATCGAGGATGTCCTCAGAGCTGTTCTTCGCACAGGCTTCCGCGGGTGGCTGTCCGTCGAAGTGTTCGATGCGGAAGGGGAACGAGAATACGCAAGCGAGAAGGCCTACACGGAGGCTGCTATGGCTTCCCTTAAGAAATTGCTTGACTCGGCATGCAGCCCGCGAATCGGGTTTGAAGCGGGCCCATCGCCCACTAACCCCCAGGGCAAGATCCGGGCGAGAGAGACGGAAGCGTGGAAAGCGGAAAGTGTGGGAAGGATCGGAAAGTGAGGGACGCATCAACGGAAATTGATTTGTTGCGAGTTGGCTCAGCAGGCGGTCATGACAGCTGCGTGCCGACCCATTTGAGGGACGAAAGGGAGGGGGCACCTGGGCACGCGGTCGGGACATCCCTGCCATCAGATCGGTGCGCATTTCCCTAGGACCTTACCAAAGCAGCTAAGCCCAGCGAAGACATTTACAATCGTCGAGACATCGAGCCAGCAATAGGGATTTATTCTATCGGATTACATGCTGGGCGCTGGACGTACTGTTTGAGTTATTCCTAAACTACCCCATCCCAAATTGGTACCTGAGGTATGTGCATATGTGCCCCCTATGGTTGGATGCGTGCGAATGATGACTGAGGGGAGCGATAGGTTCCTAATTATCCTGCGTCGAAAGGGACAAGGAGTCGGCCCAACAGGGATAAAACGGCCGAAGACTGCTCATCGGGGGAAAAGAGTGCAGAGTAGCATAATTCAACCTTTAAGGTGTAAACCCCGCGTGAAGTAACCCCGGGAGAGAGGCTGACGTTGCCTCGGGTTGCACTCCCCTTTTGTCTGTCCACGCGGTACGGAGCAACGTACTACACTCTCCGCGCGCAGTCAGACTCATTCGGCCGATCCGTGGTATTTCCAAGGTGTGCATGCCCAAGGAACCAAAAAGACGAAAAGCTAACTGCCTGTTTGGGGAGGTGTTTCGCTGCTCCTCATTGGTCACCCATATATCCTATTGCTTTACCACGTCAACAAGTCGCTCTGGCTGCGAGTGAGAATATCCCCTTGAACGGGGTGTCAGATTGTCGGCAGATCGGCAATAGCAAAGGCTAGCAGCGAATCGAACTTGTCGAACCCCCCCCCCCCCGCGGGTGTGGCGCGGTGGGGTACTTGGGGGGCTTGCATATCCGGTAGGGGCGGGGGCCGTATGATGCATGGTAGGCATATATCCAAAACGACTCCCATCGACGGTGCGCCGAGCCGATTCGAGGGCCGAGGAGAGATCGCGTGTGCGGCCTCGAGAAAGTTGCGGTGGCTTTCTTTCGCTGAGGCTGCTGGGCCGGCCGGCTGGCGGGCTGGCTCGTTGCTGGTTGGCGATTGACGAGTGCGTGCGCTCTGCGAATATTGCTAGGTTCTTTTCTGCTGCGGGGTTTTCTCCCGTGCTGGAGGGCCAGTGGCCAGTGACGGCACAGGAAAGACGACAGAAGTGGGCGATTTGCCGGCCCCCAGGGCTGGTCCACTGTAATTCGCCATGGATTCCATCGAGCTCATCAAGCGGTACGGCGTACCCGCTACTTCGTGCAGAGCGAATTTCCGCACGCTGAGGCCCGCATTTCCCATCCGGCGATGGTACCGAGTACTCGCTACAAGGGTGGAAGGGGGTTCCTACACCTCCGCGGCCCACCCAGCATCCAGGTACTCTCCACCTGGAGCTGCCCGGGTGGTACTTGTATTTACTGCAGCAGCGTCTATACGTGAGTGACCTCCACCGGAAATCAGGACTAGCGCCTTCTTTTTTTTCTTTTCTCCTCTTTCTGCGAGAACGCACCAATCCGCAGCCAGCTGTTGGCTACCAGCCCGGCTCCTGGGACCGAAGCAATCGAATCGACGAGCTGCTGAGCGCCTCTCGTAGCGGGGAAGGGATTCCGGACGGCAAACCCCAACGGCTGTGCGCTGCGCGGTTGTGTCTTGTGGCCGTGCCGTCGTGCCGTCGTCCAACCTTAATTGTCTCTTGTGGCCGCTCGCTGCGATCGCATATGGACTCAACCGATGGGCGCCGGCGAGGGAGCGGCGGAATGGCGGGATGACGGAATGGCGGCATGGCGGGATGGCGGCGTTGGATGATACCGCTTTAGGGCTGCGAGCACCGGGCCGCCGACGCTGGTCGGCGATCGCTATCACGGATCCTCTGGCTTCGTCTTGGAGTGCCTCGATAGCGCGTACCTTCTCGGCCTGTACCTCCAGGACTCGTACGTCCGCATCTCGTTCCTCAGTTCATTGCACCCATGGATGCTAATCTCGGTACTTGCCTACGAACTCCAAGCGACTTACATATGCAATATTGGTGGCATGGATGCAGGATCAACGATGCTGCATGCATGCAGCCACTCACCGCTACCAGCCTACTTCTGTATGCCTGATCCGCCGCTTGGGCAGCTCCGGCCTATCGGCTCCGCTTGCTTGGCCGCTCCTTCACTTGTCAGCCCTCCATGCCGCCGGCCGGAGAGCAGTCGGTGGCCGGCTTCCAAGCCCAAAGTGCAAGTTTGGTTTGGCAATGTACTTCCGAGCCTGCCTCCAGGCGGACTCGTGCTTTTTTTTTTTTTTTTTCCCTTTTCCCCTTTTCTTCAAAGCGCATGGATCCACATGCAGCCACCGTCGCAGAAACGCGTAAGTGCCCAACGCTCGAGAGTGCGTGTACGAAGTCGGCCGGATGGCTGATGGCTGGTGGGTGATCGTTGACGCGTTGACGCTACCTATCTCCTATCAGCCACCGTCCCTCCCCCCTCTCCCCCTCCCCCCCTTCTCTCTCCTGCGCTTCCGTTCAGGCCATTGCTACATTACACAGCCCAGACCGCCCAGACAACGAAAGCGGCGAAGATAGGAAGAGAGAGGGTGCTCGGGTAGGTATTGGCGAAGGAATCGTCCCAAGACCGTCGCGGGCCGGCTTGGGATGGAGATTGCATTACATACAATACACATGAAAGTTGAGTCTATGACTAACGGGCCCGCCCTCCAAACTGTGGAGGAAGGGGGGCGGGGGCTGCTGGAGGAAGAGCCGATACCGCAGGCAGCGCTCTCCTGACGCCCGTTGATCTCGTTCCTATACACCAAGCCTCGGGGAGGCACGACAGGAAGCCGTGCGTTGCCCCGGACCAGTCATAGCGGCCGAGGCCACGGCACGGGGCAGAGATAGAGACCGGGAGAGGGGGGAGAGAGGGAGAGAGGGAGAGACGGGTTCTCGCCCCTCTCCCCCACCTCCAGCCAGCCACCCAAGCATCTTCCTGGCCTCGCTGAACCGGCACGACCTTCTCAACCAAGTCGAGCAGTAGTTATCGGACGCGCACGACGCATATCTGGGCAGGCCCCACCTCGGCCAATCCCCTCTGGGCGGCGCCCCCGCCCCCATTTCCTGCCTCTCTCTTCATCCAGCCAAACCTGCAAGCCTTGTTCCCGCTCCGTCCACTCCCTGCCCTGGGCTGCCGACCGGTCCGGAACTTTCCAGGAGGCGGACCAAGCCTCGCCGTCTGTCGTGTGACGCACACGTGCACACGCAGAGTTTCGTTCTCGCTCGCGCGGACTGGCGGACAGACAAAACAACAACACGATACAAAAAAGGGGGGGGTGAAAACCAGCGCCTCCCGGGTCATTCCGCGTCCTTCAGACCTTGGCGGCGAACCGGCTCCTGCCGCGTATCTGCTTCCCGTATTTGAAGAAGATGAAGGGGAACGGCAGCATGGCCACGGAGAGAAAGGCCAGGAGGGACGTTGCCCATTGGTAGCCGAGCTTGTCGTACATCTGAACACCGAAGAGCGGGAAGGCAGCTGGAGGCCGAGGAGGATTCCAATAAAAGCCGAATTAGCAACAAGACGAGCGAGGGTGGAGCGATACCAATCCAACAAATCCCACAAGGAAAAACAGGGAGTATCCAGCTGAGCGGGTAAGGACGTTCGTCTGGTGCGACCGGCCCGGGATTGCTTTGAAGAGAGAGGGCAACTCACCTGCAAATAGGCATCGCACAAAGGCATTGCCAGCCAGGGCGCTGGCTGCATACATGGTATAAGCGTCGACCTACCAGCAAGACCGAGGCCGTGTTAGCCCCCTCGCATTCCGGCCAATGTTTCCCCGTTTTCCCCGTTTTCCTTGCTAACGCCTCTGCAACCCCTTCACTCTTCTCTTTCTCCTGCTTTCTGCAGTGCCCCGTCGGACGGGAAACGGGGACCGGGGCCGGGGGCCGGCGAAAGAGGACACAGGAAGCACAGGGGGACGCCAGGGGGACACAGAGGGGCACCCAACAGGGACAAGCCACCAAAAAAAAAAAAAAGAAGGTAGGTAGCAGGGCCACTGTGCGCCGTGCGCCGTGCGCCGTCGGGAGGCCGCACTTACCAGGAAGGTGAAAATTCCGCTGAACACAAGCAAGGTCCTGCAGGCATCCCCCACCCCACCGGAAAAAGATTAGCACACACGTCCCAACCGGTTAGCTGCATCGTCACACACACATGTCCGGTTATGTGAGGTGGGTGACAGAGGGAGAGGCCCAGAGAAGGACCAAAGAGGGACCCAGAGAAGGGAGGGAACCCGCGAGAGGACGAAGCCCAGAATAAGGCCAGCAGGAAGAGCGGAAGAGAGAGCCAGGTCGAGCGGTGCCAGGTTGCTCTGCTTTGCTGAATCGTTTTGTCTCCCCCCTCGACAAATCTATGACTAACGGGGGATAGGGGGGAGGTTGGAGGAGGCGGAATCAGGACGAGGTAGGTCATGAAGAGAAGAGGGGGGGGGGGATAGTGCATGTAGGACAGTCTTCCATGTCTGAGACCGGCATGGGCAAGCCCCCTCTGTCTCTGCCTCCGCCTCTGCCTCTTCCTCTCCAACAAGAGCAACCAGAGCGAGCCTTGTTGTTCCCCGCTCGGCAGTGAGGAGAGCCGGCAACCAAGGAGAGAGCGTTGGGGGGCTTGGAGGTAGCTATTCCCTCCCCCCCCTCCTCGGAGTATTCTTCGCGCGCTCGCAGCCGTCAGCGGCAGAGCAGCGCGCGCCCCCTTTCCCCTATTCTCCGCTGGACTACGTAGGCTCTAGTTGCCTCGTCTCGGATTTCTGCAGACCGACGGAGCCGAACTGGGACGGTCTGCTCCGGGCCCTCCCTCTCTTGCGCGGCTGCTGCGTGTGCGTGCACGGATAGACAAAGGAGAAAGCAGATAGGACGATCGGCATCGGACATGAACTTACCCTGTAGCGAAGACGGTCGAGCCTATGATAGGCACGATCCAGTGGATCTGCGGGAAGGTCGTCCAGCCGAACCAGAACAGGCCGACGGGCACGAGCAGGGAGCCGAGCATGACGGAGGGAAGGCGAAACTCGGGCTCGGAGACGCCGGCGACGCCGGTGTCGCGCTCGAGGCGGCGGATCAGGCGCATGCGCACGACGTGCCACAGGGGGAAACTGCCGCCGCCGAGGCACACGCCGACGAAGAGACCCATAAAGGTGAGGCCGGTCTGCCAGAGGCCGAAGCCGTGGTTGTTGACGAAAACGAGCGGGAAGGCGCCGAAGAAGAGGTACAGGATGCCGAGCAGCAGGGCCGAGTAGACGTCGAGGCAGAGGCACATGGGCTCCCAGGCCAGTAGCTGGAACGGTCGCAGCAGCGCGTTGCCCACCGTCTTGAGCACCGACCGCTGCGCCTTCTCCACCGGCGCCCGCCACCGCTCGTCGCCTGTGTCCTTGCGCATCTTGCGCGCCTTGTTCCGCAGCACGACGGGGTCTGCCAGCAGGGGCTCTGTTAGTTTTTCTCTTCCCCTTCGTGTCTCCGTCTCTAGCTAAAGGGGGGGGACGACGGGGAAGCTGCACGCACGGTAGGTCTCGGGCACGAAGAGGGCGAGGGCTAGGACGAGGCCGAAGCTCCACATGATGAGCACGTAATGCGTCCATCGCCAGTTCACGTTCGAGTTGATGAAGCCGCCGAGGAGCGGTCCGACGGAAGGGCCGGCGAAGGGGGCGACGGAGAAGAGGGCCATGGGCCCCTGCATCTGCTCCTTGGCGAAGAGGTCGCCGACGGTGCCGCCGGCCACGGACAAGAAGGCGGCGCCGGCCAGCCCCTGGAAGAAGCGCGCGACCAGCATGGTCTCGATGTTGCGCGCCACCGCCGACGGCACCAGCCAGACCACGAAGAGCAGAAAGGACCCCAGGTAGATGGGCCGCCGGCCGTAGAACTCGCTCAGCGGGCTCCAGGCTGGCCCCAGCGCGATGCCCAGCACGAACGTCGACAGGCCCAGCGTCGCCACGATCTCGGAGCACCCGAACTCGGCGTTCATCTGCCCGTACGTCGACGTATAGATCGAGCTCGCGCACGTCCTGTCCTCTTTTGTTAGTCCGTCCCCCCTTTTCTCTCTTCCGGGGAGGAGACGAGAGGGAAGGAAGAATGTGATTAAAATAAAGGAGAAAGGCCACTTACACGCAGAGACTCCCAAAACAGGTGATGAAGACGATGAGCCACTTGCGCGCCTTGCCCATCGACCGTGGGCAGAAGGGATCCGTGTCGCCCGTCTCGTCGTCCCACCCGACCTCGAACGGGTCCTTCTCGGGGACGCCCGTCCTCTCGGCCCCGGCTGTGGCCTCTTCGCCCGCCGCGCCGGCCCCAGCCCCCTGGCCGAGGTGGTCGCGACCGGGCAGGGCCTCCTCAAGATCCACCTCCACCTCCGGAGTCCGACTGCTGCTACCGTCGGTGGTGGTGCTGCATCTCTCGGCCCGACACCACGCCAACCCACCGTCCTCCCCCTTCTCTTTCGGCAAGCCGTCGGGGTTCTCTGCCGATGACAGCGACGGCGTCGGTGCCCGGCCGGCGGCCGAGAGCTCCGTGTCTTTCTCGTCCATGGCCCGCGTCTGTCGGTGGGTCGTCGAGTAAGGAGGTAGTTTGTACGATGAAACAGAGGCCTCGCCCTGGTTTCCGGGGGGGGATACAAGAAGATACCTGTAGGCAGGCACTAATAAACTATCGTGGTAACTAGCGCTCCGCGAACCCACAGAAGCCACTCTCTATTGGGATTGGGAACTCTTTACAAAAACGAAAGCACTAAAAACAAAAGCATAGGGGGCAGCGGACAGGCACGAGATAAACAAATCGGGACCGAGAAGAGCCCAGGTACCGTCTTATAAAAAAGTGAATATGTAAGTACGAGTACTTAGTGCCATCGACCCTCCTCTCTCGATCGACATTGCCCGCCCCCCTTGACTCAAACTAGGTCGACTGGACGGCCGTCTTCCCTCTCTCGCCCCGGTAATAAGTCACATAGTTACCCGCTCGACCCACGGCCGTGGCTAAGCGAGAGAGAGAGAGAGAGGCGACGACGAAGCGTGCTCCGATAAACGCCGCTCGGAGATCACTGCCACTTGTACGTACATACTGAGCAAGCAGATACGTACAAGTATATCGCGTATACGTGCTCCGTAGCGGGAGAGAGCCCCAGTAGGACAAAGGGCCGGGGGGGGGGGAAGGCGGGAGAGCGAGAGCGAAGGCGGCGAGCTAGAAAAAGGGTTCGATGACATGCGCGCCCTTCCACACTAGACCCGGCCCGACCAAAGACGCAGGCCGGGACTTCTCATTAGCCATGACCAACCCTTCTCCGGTATCTGCGAGCAGACCCTCTTCTCCCGCGGGTATAACATACTGAGTACCTGTAATGTACTGAGTAATAGTTTCTATGGAGCACACACTGCATATCATATCCAACCGCAGAAACAGAGAAGGATACTTCCTGCGAATTAGACAGACACCATGAACATAAGGGGAGAGGGCGAAAGAAGGAGAGGGAAAAGAAAAGTCCTGGCAACGTCTCCAATGAAAGGACTCCACCCTCCCTTCCCTGGAGTCGAGGGGAAAATATCACCCCCACCCGCTTCTGGTTTGCTACTCTGTCTCTGCCTCATGTTGCAGCACGTATAGATGTAGGGAGTGCGTGCCGGGCAGCGTCAGGGTCTATTATTCAGCGACGGAGCAACATCGGTCAACGAGGTGCCCGGGAAGAGGCAAAAGAACGAGGGGGAGGTGGCAGACAGGGGTTGTACGTGGTGAGGGTTGTGCGTGGTGGCTGGACTGACGTTTTCACTGCAACATAGCCCTGCTGTACTAAATACATGCTGTGGATGTACATAGGATACGCATGGACTGTCCGATGGGACTCTCTCGATATCAAGCAAGGCTTACGAAGCACTCTCCTAGGTCGTTTCGCTGGACGTTTCCTACTTACTGAGAACACTTACGAGATACGAAGTACTATGACGCAAAAGAGAGAACAAGGAAAAAAGAGAGAAAAAAACGAGATAGCCCCTGTCCCCCTCCAGGAAGTTCCCTGTCTGGCTATCTGTCTGGGGAAAGGGTGGTGGTGGAGAGGGGGAGGGAGGAAGGAAATAACTCGGCGATGAAAGTGTACCAAAGCCAAGCAGCGCCAAGCATCGATTAGCTCGAGTACCCTTAACTTTTCCTCCTCCCGTTCCTTTTTGTTCGGTTTGGTTTGCGCCCTGCTTAAACGCGAGAGAGCGAGCCGACCGGCCGATAGACCGAGCGGCCTGGACGGCCCAGGGAGACTGGCGAGTTTCGGGAGGAACCGGCAACGGGTTCTTAAGTCCTTAGGTAATGCCAATGCCAATTATGAAGGAGAGGTATGGAGAAGGCATATGATAAGTAATCGTGAATGATTGAGCCTCAAACGCCACACGCTCTCTGGATCCTGCTCGCAACTGCAATAGGACTGCTCGGAGAAGCGAGATTACAACGACACGTCCAGTCTGGCCCAGTCCAGTCAATCCGGTCCCGTCCGGTCCAACCGTGGCCCAGCCTGGCCTGGCTGGATCGAGATGCTCGTTCTTCATCTGCTGCCTTGCTTCTATAGTGGGGAGTACCCAGGCAGTGTGTACCGAGTACTCCCATCATACGTGAAGTCAAACCCCCTGAAGACGACATGACGAAATGCGATGAGTAAAGAAACCCTCCCATCTTGTTTCAGCCTTTTAAAACCTCCAACGGGGGGGGAGAAGCTTGCGTACGCAACACACACCATCCTCAAGGCAAACAGGACAGACGAGCGAATCACCACACCGACGAATCAGCGCATCAGCGAATCACCGCATCAGCAAGTTAACAACTGAGCGAATCAACGACTGAGCGAGTTAACAACCGAGCGAATTAACAACTGAGCAAATGAAAGGCAGAGAGAAAGGGGTGGAGAGAAAGGGGAGGGAGAAGCGCGGTAGATAACATGAAACAGCCGCCCTGCGCGCTGAGTGGCCGTCCTCTCTCTTTCTGCTACGCTAGTCGTCATCCTCGTCGTCGTCGCTGCGGGAGGCTGACTGACTCGCTGGACTGGGACTGGACTAGCTGGATACGCGGCGTGATGCCCGACCACTCCCGCTCTTACTTTCCTTGCGGTACGCGTGTTGCATGCGCGCGACGTATACGGCAGGCAGCGTATATTCCGCCATCTAGCGTAGGTACCCCAGAGATGTCAACGCCCTCCCCTCCCTGCTTCGTGCTCCTTCCTCGCTCTCTCCTCTTCCTCGAGCGCTGTACATCTGTCCCAGGCCGGAGCCCACCTCGATGGAGACTCGATGGAGAGACAGGCAGGTGGATGGCCAGGCGTCGCCGTCACCGTCCTCCTCCGGGGCGATACCGGCGGAGGGGCCTTGTAATAAGCCTCGAGTGAGCCCCTTCATTATCGTCTATTGCATACACGTGCATAGGTAGCATCTACCTCGCTCGATGTGTGGTATACGCGTAGGTAACATGGATCTACATATAACAGCCCCCGGGCCCGTATGTACCTTCATCACCCGGCCCGTTGCCGGGTCTCGCGCCATTTCCATCTCGTTCATTCGTCCCTCGTCTAGTGCCGCCCAGTGCCGCCTTCGAAACCAAACCAACGCCTTGCGCAATGCAACCAATAGGCCCTGCACGTCCGCACGCTCGCCCGCACAATCGTACACGTACACGGCACGTATATGTACATACGTCCCTACACGTACGCGCATCCATTCATCCGTCAGCGGACCGCTCGTCAGTACCACTCGGGCAGGCCCGAGAAGGTCGGGATCTGGCTGAGGTCGCACTGGAAGGTGCGCTGGTAGGCTTTCTGGGGCAGGATGCCCGCCGCGAGCCCTTTTTTGTACGACCACTGCGACAAACCTACGTCAGCGAGTGCCTTCGAAAAAGCATGCCAGATGGGGATAGACTCACCTGAGGAGCTGCCTCGGTATCCCTGAGAGGGGGGGGAGGGGGGGGAGAGAAGAAGAGGTTAGTCGGAGTTCAGAAGCAGATAGGTAAGGAGGAGACCGACCACGTCCAGTACCACCAGCCCCAGCCCTTCTCGAAGGAGTACATCTGGGCCTCGGCGAAGGTGAGGAGGAACTGTTTGTAGGCGTCGCTGTAGCGGGAGGGGTCGGCGTTGGCGTCGGCGCACTCGCAGCGGGCGTCGGTGGTGGGACAGCGCGGGGTGAGGGCGTCGAGGGTGTCGTTGCCGACGTCGTAGGAGCCGGTCCAGCGGTTGCCGTTGCCGACGTTGCCCAGGTACTGGGCGCAGTCGGTGTCGGCCTGCGACCACTCGGCCACGATGGTGGGGCCGAAGCCGGTGCTGGGGTCCATGCTCTGCTGCGTCTGCTGCGTCCAGCCCTGGCAGGCGTAGCGGATCTTGTCGGCGTGCGAGAACACGATCTGCGCGTTGTTGAAGATGACGTACTGGTGCACGTCCAGCGCCAGGTTGTCGCCGTTGGGCTGGCCCTGCCACTTGTCCAGGCCGCAGAAGCCGTCGCCGAAGACGATGACGGCGCCCGCCAGCCCGTTGCCGCGCACCAGCTTCGCCGCCGCCTGCGTCCAGTTCATGACCCCGGCCATGGGCAGGAAGGTCATGCGCGGCTCGTTGGCCAGGCCGTAGTGCGAGATGACGTTGCGGTAGCGGTCCTGCGCGAAGAAGCGCGACAGCTTGTCGTGCACGTCCAGCGACCGCTGCACGTTGGTCTGGCCGTCGGTGCCGTTCATCCAGCCGATGGCGCCCTGGCGCCCGCTGTGGTTCCACCCGTTCTGGCTGCCCGGCAGCGCGTGCAGGTCCAGGTTGACGCGCAGCCCGTGCCGCCGCGCCCACTCGATGCCGCGCAGCAGGTAGCGCCAGCTGGTGCGGAACACGTACGGGTCGCCGGGGTACGTCTCGACGGCCCAGTACGAGTAGGGGATGCGCACGTGGTCCAGCCCCGCGGCCGCGATGTCCGCGAACGTCTGCTCCGTCACGAAGCCGGCGTAGTGCTGCTCCAGCGTGCCGGCGCACTGCGCGCCCAGGTGCGCGCACAACGTCCACTCGTCGATCACGCCCAGCCCGGGGTCGTAGTTGAACAGCGACGGCGTGATGAACGGCTCCAGCGACAGCCACCCACCCAGGTTGACCCCGCGCGCGGGCGCGTCCGCGTACGAGCCCCAGGGCTTGTCCAGCGGCGGCACCTGCTCGTTGGCCGCCGCCGAGTCGTCCCAGCTGCTGTTGAGACCCATCACCGGCAGCCCGCCCACCGTCTCGTTCGTGTACGTCAAGTTGAAGCCCGTCGTGTCCGCCCACTGGAACGGGTCCAGCCACGACGGCGACCCCGCCGGGATGCTGCCCGCCGGGATCCCGCTCAGCCCCGACGCCTTCGGGCCCGAGGCCCCCGAGTTCTTCTTGCTGACCGCCACCGCCACCGCGATGATGACGACCAGCAGCGCCAGCGCGATGCCGCCCACGATCCACAGCCGCTTCTTGTTCGCCCACAGGCCGCGCCTGCTGCTGCCTCCCTCCGCCGGCTCGTAGTACAAATGCTCCTTGTCCAGACTGTTGTCCGTGCTGCTGCTGCCCCCGCCGCCGCGCACGTGGGCATGGGCGTGGGCGTGGGCGGCCGCTCCTCGCGAGCGGCCCTCCTCCAGCACGGCCCCGCTCACGACGCGCCGCTGCCTGCTCCTGCTCCGCCGCTGCTTCCTCGGCTTCTCGATCTCGGCCTCCACAGGAGGGGGCGCCGCCGACGCCCTCCGCTCTCGGTCGCGATCCCGCTGCCGCCTCCGCCGGTCTCGGTCTCGGTCTCGGTCTCGGTCTCGGTCTCGGTCTTGGGTTCTTTCCCTCGGCGCGTCTCGGCCCCGATCTCGATCTCGATCTCGCTCGCCGTCCTCGGGCTGGAGCCGCCGAACATTCGCCTCGTTGAGCTGCGCCAGAGCGTCCGCCGAGAGCCCCCGGGCGCTGGTGCTGGCCGCTCTCGATCTCCGCCGTTCCGGTTCCGCTGCGGCATCTCTCCGCGCCGACGCCGATCTCCGCTTCTCGCCGTGGCGGTGGTGGGAACCCGCCCGCGTGCTCGAGTGTCGATGGCGCTGCTGCGACGGCCTCGACGATTCCGCCGGCGGCGCCATCAAGGGCGGACGTCGATGCTGAGACCAAACGGAAAGAGAAAGAGACAGCGTTGAGCAGGAGCTCGTCCCGTCGCGGGGGGGTTGGCTGCACTTGAGCTCGGAAGGAAGCGAGTCCCGTCTTTCTGCAGGAGGTCCACGGTTTCTCCTGCAGTGCAGTCCGTGTGTAGGTAAGGCAAAGCAGTAAGGAGTAGTACGGTCGTGCGCAGGTGGCATCAAATATGCAGGCGCTCTGACAAGCGAAATTCGACGTGGTCAATCTTGGAGAGCTCCCTGCCCCTCCAGCGCTGCGCCAACCGGTTTTGGGGGGTTGGCAGGGCAACAGCGAATACGGGAGGCGCTAATGCCGCCCGCGCATTACAGGCCGATTGGCTCAGCCCGTTCAGGGGGTCTGCCGCTGGAGCCGTCCTCCCCGCACCGCATTGCCGCAGGCAAAAGTACGCCGACGAAAGCCGAGATGCTGGGCGGGAGCCGCTGGGCCCTTGGGCCGAATACATCATCCCCCCCCCCCCCCATCCCCCAAACGGTCCTCTCTCTCTCTTTTCGATCCGCGTCACCTCCTCTCTCGCTAGGAATCCAGGACGGCTTGAGCTTGAGCCGGATTGCTATGGGCCCTGTCCGACAACAATGAGAATCTCACCTGTGCGGCCGTGGCGGAGGACACTGGCGGCGGCGGTCTCCCCGGGACTCCCTTCACGTCCGAGCAGCCCGGTATGGAGAGCAGGATATGCAGGGCACGGGGCCGGGCAGGGCGCGGCCGGAGGAGGGCGCATCGCGTGGTCCGGGCCATCTGAGCCGAGGCGGAGGCCGTACTCGACGCATCCGCCCAACGCTCGGCTCAACCTGCCGGTCGACTACGCCTCGACGCCGCTGCTGGCGCACACCTCCCAGTCGGCCCTGGGCAACCCGGAGCTGCCGCCCGAGGCCAAGAGCGGGGCGACGAAGCGCATGAACCTGTTCCAGGCCGTCAACGACGCGCTCTCGACGGCGCTGGCCGAGGACGAGTCCGTGCTCCTGTTCGGCGAGGACGTGGCCTTCGGCGGCGTCTTCCGCTGCTCCGTGGGCCTCAAGGACCGCTTCGGCGGCGAGCGCGTGTTCAACACGCCGCTGACGGAGCAAGGCATCATGGGCTTCGCCGTCGGCCTGGCCGCCGAGGGCATGCGGCCCGTGGCCGAGATCCAGTTCGCCGACTACGTCTTCCCCGCCTTCGACCAGATCGTCAACGAGGCCGCCAAGTTCCGCTACCGCGACGGCCGCAACGGCCGCAGCGTCGGCGGCCTGACCGTGCGCATGCCCTGCGGCGCCGTCGGCCACGGCGCCCTGTACCACACCCAGTCCCCCGAGAGCCTGTTCGCCCACGTGCCCGGCTTCCGCGTCGTCGTCCCCCGCTCGCCCCTGCAGGCCAAGGGCCTGCTGCTGGCCGCCATCCGCAGCAACGACCCCGTCATCTTCATGGAGCCCAAGATCCTGTACCGCGCCGCCGTCGAGCAGGTGCCCGTGGGGCCCTACACCCTGCCGCTCTCCAAGGCCGAGGTCCTCAAGGAGGGCGACGACCTCACCGTCGTCTCCTACGGCCAGCCGCTGTACACCTGCATGAGCGCCATCCGCCGCGCCGAGGAGGACCTGGGCCTCTCCGTCGAGCTGATCGACCTCCGCACCATCTACCCCTGGGACAAGGCCTGCGTCCTCGACAGCGTCCGCAAGACCGGCCGCTGCGTCGTCGTGCACGAGTCCATGGTCAACCAGGGCGTCGGCGCCGAGGTCGCCGCCGCCATCCAGGAAGACCCGGAGACCTTCGTCCGGCTCGAGGCCCCCGTCGGCCGCGTTGCCGGCTGGAGCATACACACGGGCTTGGTCTTTGAGAAGTTCAACATTCCCGACGTCGCCAGTAAGTTCTCTCCGTTCCTCCGCCTTTTCGTCGTTGTCGCTGCCGCATATGCCCGTCGCTGACGATCTTCTTCGAAGGGGTATACGACGCCATCCGGCAGTCCGTCCAGTATTAGCCAATGTCACAAGCTGCAGCGCTGCCGTCGGCGTGCCATTTTTTGAGCGTTCGGTTTTTCGGATAATTTCAAATAAACTGTTTCCATCCTTGTTTTGTCGTGTACATATTATGAGACGAATTCTCTGGAGATCTTTTAGAAAAAAAAAAAGGATGAGACGTCGTGACTGGGAGCCGTTCGATAACTCTGTCCCACCTTGGGCCTGAAGTGACGGGCCGTGCCAGCCGTCAAGCCCGACACTGACAAAACACCAACCGGCTTCCCTATTTCCAAGGCTGCTTGCGTCCTAACGTATAATCAACACCAACTAAACACTATGGCGTCTAACTGCTCCACGTGACGTACAAGCTTAAGAAATCAGGAACACCTCCTACCGCCCCGTACTCCGTTTCATAAGGTTGCGTCCGTCGCAAGCCTCGCGGGTGGGGACCCCGAAGGGCCATTGCGATTGTAGCTGTCACAAAGGTACCCATGATGCAGTAGTTGTTACGGGCTTGGCGGCCTTTCGAGGCCTTATTACGCCCAGCACAAGCTTACAGCTACCTATCTTAGGCCAAGCAGCTAGCATGAGCCTGGCAGCCAACACAAACGCAGCCGGCCTTACAGCTATTGCAGGTCCAGCAGCTGTCGCAAGCCCGGTAACGTAATCTGAAGGCCTAAAGGTAGCCAGCCCATCATCGGCCTGGCAGCTTTGCAACCGGCACAAGCGCTGAGCTCACGACGGCTGCTAGGCCCATACAGCTGTCAGGCCGGTTTCCGATTTGTAAGGCATGCGACGCTGTAAGGCTTGCGATAGTCTCCTAGACTTATAACTACCTGCCAGGCTTATGACATCCTATTGGGTTGTGGTAGCTAAAGAGCGATGGGACTATCAGAAGGATATCATTCGAGTGCCTGTAGGCCGAATCGTCATTTTGTTAAGTGACGCTAGGGTGAATGTAGGCTTGTCACCGTGTCCCTTATGGTCAACAGAACTGACGGGCCGTTGCCGGCCGCCAGGCCCATCCCACCTCCGCTCCTAGAATTGCCCCGCATTGACGCCAACCCCAGTCCCATCGGCTTGGGTTTCGTCCCCAGATGCCTGCCCCGAACGGGCACAGAGCAGTCAAACAGCTCTCCCTATCTCTCAGTGTTATTTGCTGTCTATTTAGCTAGATCTACTCTACCGCCTCGCGAAGCCGAAAGAGCCCATCCCCCATCCTGTTAATAGAACCAGTTGCCCACCATGACGAGCCAGCTCGATATCGTCTCTGCTTTCGTGGAGGGCGCCCCTCCCGGCGAAGTAAGTCTACCGCTTCGCCCCAACTAGGCGGATGGGAGGGGAGGGGGGGGGGTCTACTTCT